>QAXI01000460.1:370090-382868 GCA_004335615.1 Chloroidium sp. JM | reverse complement strand
TCCCCCCCCCCCTGCTCCGCCTCAGAAATAAGAGAGCAGAATTGATCTCCTGCTTTACCAGGCTTGGCGGGCCTAAACCAAAAGCAAGATGATTTGGGATGTAATGGTCCATCCGCTGTGCAGCTTTCGCCCCCTGTCTTAGGGATTGGGTGATCAAATACACACAAGGAGGTGTGTTTGGAGAGGCAAGGACAGGGTGGTACTGATAATTCCAGATCATCGTACAGACAAGGACATGTATGATGAATTGTTTCCTTTCAGGTTTACAATATTCAGAACTGGCTATCGACCTTTCAACACAGATGAACGACCTTGCCTGCAAAGTCAACCCCGCCCACCTTTGCAGATTCAAACTCAGTAATTTGTCATGCCAAGAATCCAGATAGGGAGAGAAAGTCGCCTGTCAGGTGTCCCCCAGATGCTCACTGGCCGGGGGTTGCCCTGCCCGTTGGGGTACGCCACGTCCCTGCTGACCTTGGTCAGGTTGCCCACGATCACGGCCACCAGATAGGACGACATTGGGGGCGTCAGCTGGAACATGCTCCTGGCGTTGCCACCCCCCGCGGACTCCGAGTAGCGGTGGGGCATGTTGAAGAGCACCGTCTGGTTGGCCGGGGCCGTCATCGAAAAGTTCCAAACCGCCTGCATGTTGCATGACCATGAAGCCGTATCTTGTCCCCCAACTGACTTGACACATGGCATTAGCAAAATCTCTCAGAGGTCAAGAGAGCTCTGCACTCTCTTCTCTGAGAACAGCGGAAGATCATGCCCGCAATAGAACCAGCAACAGAGGATGGTCCTAGCTTCATTATGCATAGCTCTGCTCTTTGAAGTGCATTTATTTCATCCTTAAGTGGGACCTTGAAATGGAGGAATAATACTTGAGAATGGCATGTGTTCAGCAGATTCCCTGCTGAAGGAAAGGTGAGGGTCGAGAGGTACGGGGAGTTGGGGTTGGAATGTGTGAAAAAAGGCAACGAGGGAGGGGGGTGAAAGGAGGGGGGGGGGGAGGGACAGACCTTTAGGGCAGGCTCATCAAAACAGGGAAAAGCCTTCCTTGCACTGTTGGCCTCCATTTGTGTGGTGGCCATCACATGGGTCTGCCCATCCAATCCTGCAGGGCAGAGACATGCCTTATGAGCTTGAACTACTGCTTGCTTTGTGAGCAAGACCGAGTCCGCTTGTGCAGAGCACGGCACATGATGTTGAGGCGGTTGATTGTTCTACGCACCTGCAAAACTCTCAGCAACATCCCGTTCGTATTTGATGTCAATGTTTGTGTATTGTGCGGCTGGTCCCATCCCACCTGCTGATCCTCATAAGAACTGATAAGTGTTCGAAGGGGAGAGAATCTGTGGCATTGAGTGAAAGGCACCTTTGTAGCTGCTGCGGTAAAGGCCGCTCAAGCCCTGCTTCAGGGTGTAGTTAAAATGCAAGGCAAAGCTGACGTTGGCGGCAGGCTGGATGGCCTCCTCAAACTCCAGGACCAGCTGCTCCTGGTCGTTGAACCTCCACTTCCCTACAAGCGTAAGAGCCATTGGTGCAGGAGGGTGGTGTTTTTGCGCCTAAATGGGGCCCATGGGTGAGATGTGTGTTTGTGAAGCGCTCCATCACTGCAGGAGATTTCTGCAGAAATGGGGTCAGAGGTGGAAAGTTCTGGCAGCGCCTGAAAACTGCTTCACCATGCCAGTGAAAGTACCGAATCTCCTCATTAATTGCAGTATTTGAACCGCTCCCGAGCTCTATTTCAAACGAGTGGGTGATATTAAGCTGGAACTTCGCAAAGATACAATCCTTCCGCACACTACCCACCATTAGGCGAGAGATCACCAGGGACGTTGGATTCATGCCTCAAAAAGGGGAGGGTGAGTGGGTTGGGGGGGGGGGATCACCGTGCGTGTGGGGCTCCACCAGGTTCATGTGCGTGATGTTCATGTCCACGGCATGCAGCACCACGCACTTGCTGCGGCGCGACACGTCCGCGCGGATCACCACCGACCCCATGACCAGGAACGGTTCGGCCAGCTGCACGCTCATGTCCAGGTCGTACTGCCGCGGCACGACGCTCTTAGGCAGGTGATAGCTGTCCCAGGAGCACTCCTCGTTGGCGCGACCTGCACGGTGAAATGGTTCTTGGACGATTCCAGGCATGCTTTTGGGGCGAATGACTGTCCCCAAGGAGCATCTATGGGGTTGGATACAGAAATGACATGGAAGTTCTGGCAAGGTAGGTGAAATGCTGTTTTTTATGGAGTCGCTTTCCTGGTGACGGCTGCGTTTGTGCGAAGTGGAAACAAGCAGGGCTAATAACTCACCCTCCTCAGGCAAGCTTCAAAATTCTTGATTACAACGACATGAAAGAGCATGGTGAAGGACTACACAGGCAAAAATTCAACAAGATGCAGACAGAGAGGCAATGCTTTCTTGTTGTGCAAGGAAATAGCATGGTGGCTTGACAGGGAGGCCTCACCCAGGCCAGAAGGCACGTCCTGGCTTGGGAGAAGATTGAGCAGCACAGTGGCTGCCACCAGCAGGACAAGCAGTCCCCCAAACACCGAAAATCCCACAGTCATCATCTTGCGCTGCTTCTTTGAAAACCTGCAACCATATTCCTCGCATCACAGTCCTGGGTCAGGATGATCAATTGGCAGGGGACAGCAGGTAAACATGCAATGTGGGTTGCTCCTTTGCTTTTGGTCCCTGCCCTTTGAGAAATGTTGAATGGGATTCATCGTGGAGGAAGGGGGCCGAGGGGGTCGATATACAGGAAAATGCAGGCTGAAAAGAGCAATTGAGGGTTCACGAACAGCATCTGCATGATTGAATAACCCTAGCTAAGCAGATATTGTCATCACTTGATGCGCTATCAGTCTTTGGGTAATTGGGCTCCAACCCAAAGCTGATCTCATGCTGCGAAATATCTTGTTTTTTCTCCCATTTTTGGGGCATTTCGTTGCTGACAAAAAGCTCCTACGAGAATGTACAAGGTATCAGACAAACTCACTCACTCCCCCCCCCGCCCCCCAACCCCCCCTTCAAGAACACCCTCCCTCCCCCTCTCCCTGCCGTTGCAGGCCCACCACAAGAGTATCACCTGTAGTACCACTCATTGGGGACGCAGGGCATGAATGGGCAGAATCTGGCCACCAGGCTGCAGTCCATACCCCAGCACTTGAACTTGCGCAGACTGTCGTAGCGTTCCCAGTCCAAGAGGGTGTCCTCGTCGCTGCATAGCCGAAAGCAATCTTGCGTTCCCAAGCCACCAATTTATGAGGGAAGGTTTAGTACGTATCAATCATTCTGCAACCCCAAAGCTATCGCGAAGGTCCAAAGAAGAGTTATAAAGTGAACAAAATCAATTTATGGTCATTGATTGATTTTAAATGCTGCTGGGAGGTATAAGGGACATGGCAGCTGACCTATAGTCCATGGTGAGGTCAAAGACCGTCTGGTCTGGGGCATCGTACCCTCCCTCGCCCTCGGGGGAGCCTTCCCCTTCATCTGGGCCGTCTATGCTGAAGGCTGCCCTCTCCCTCGGCCACTCCCTGCCCCTGCAGCAGAGTATTTTGTACAGACAATACACATATGAGCTGGATGATGAGGAGTTTCACTGACAACTTGAATCATTGATACATGGAGTGCACAATGGAGTCAGTCGCCAGCAGGAAGCTACCATTTAAGACATCGAACAGACATTAAGCAGATACAATAATCCCCTTGCTTCGTGGATTCATCACAAGCATTGAATCTGATCATTCATTTCCCCTGAAGTGAACGAGTCATCTCATCAAGTAGGGCGGGCACGAAAGAGAAAGATTAGCTGTCTCACCTGCCAGGAGAGCTTCCAGGCGTATCAGGCTGGGTGGCAGATACCATGCTGCCCGCAGTGTGTTCTTCCCTGTCCCCTTGCCAGCCCTAAGTGATCGTGATTCCTATCAAAATTATGCGTGTCTTTTGCCTGAGACAGCCCTGCATACAATGCACGATACGCATTTATTGTTTTGCGTTTCTCAAAGTTGGCCTAGCTAGAGGCACACTGCCGATTCTCTAAAGCCATGGTTAGTCGGCACTATAAGATTGAGACAACTTCTCTGCAGAACAATGCTTGAAATACAAGCTATCCGCATGGGAGAAGAACAACACTCGAAAGTCCAGCATCACAAGCAAGGTTGCATTACCTGTGCAAACGCCAAAAGCGCCCAATTGTTTTCGATGTTTTCTCCTCTACAATCATCTGCAATGTGTATATGACTACCAGTCTGCGTGAATAATACAGCATCAAGGAGCAAGGCGCAGGGCTCTCCTCCCGAGCGCTCTCAAGCCCTCACAAAACGGATAAAGGCATCACATTGGACGAACGGCCAATCTATGAATACGACGTCCGGCCAGTCCTGATATGCAGCACTCTAATACTTGGATAACATACTTTGAGACTGATGCATGCTATTGCCATGCCGTACTTTTTTCTTTAGCCTGGAAATGACACTTGGAAAAGTCTTGTGGGCTTGACTGGAAGTTGAAGTATGCTCGTACACAAGTCATTACCGCAAACCAGGTCTGGCCTTTTTGCATGCCCAAACTCAGGAGCGAGTTTGCGCCTGAGGCTTCCAAATGAGGGACAGGGAAGACAAAGCGCGCTCAGCAGAAGATGCCAGAGGAGACACATAGTTCAGGCAGCTTTAGGCAGCTTATCCACAGATGCACTCAGGCTTGCCAATGATATTTTACGCCAGGTGATTCTTTCAATTCCAGCTCTGAGGGCGTGGGAGATATTGCTGGCGATTTATGAAGCACAGTGCACACACACAAATCAGATCGGTAACAATTGAAGCATCCGCTTAAAAGACAGCTGAAATTATTTAGCAGAACAGCTGTGGAAATGGTCTTGAAGCAAAGGTCCCGAGAGAAAACGTGCGCTTCAAAAATGATGAGGAGTGTATATACAGGCTGAAGCTCTAGGCAACACTGTGGCCCTTGCTGCACCGGACCCGATACGGGTTGTCCTTCTGCAGCTGGGCAAGGATATCCAGAATGTGCTGCTGCAGCATCCAACAACTCCTGGAGTTGCTAGATTAGTGGTGAGCACCCCCCTGAGCTCAATGCACCACGTGCGCAACCGAAAGAGGGCAACCTTCACACCCAACAGAGGATCCTCAATTATAATGAAGCACAGGATTGCCCAAGCACAGTGGCTGCACATTACTGGATGCATTCCTAGGATCGAAGTCTGGCAGCAACATACCAGATTTGTATGGTTTGCCATTTTTTGGAATTACAATTGAGATCGGCAGGTGAAGACGCCCAAATTTGGATGGAACCAATGGCTAACTCCCCGTAAAGCTCTGCACCCAGGAATGGATCCTGCAGCAACAAGAAAAAGCACACTCATCTCTTTGCGCAAAGCAATCCACAAGAGTGAGATATTATTTGCCTGCCAGACACACAAACTCTTTCTTTGCAGGCAATATACTACATGTTCTTCACACAGCCCAGTCCTGCCTTTGGCATCATGGACTTTTACGTGTTCAACCCCATCAACAACCTGATCAGCCCACGCTTCAAAGTCGCCGACCTCACACTCAGAGAGCGCCTTGGAGGAGGAAACTACGGCCAGGTGTGATCTTTGCCCTGGTCTTCCTTCCATCTTTCCTTTAAGATGGGTGCAGAAAATACATTTCATTGGACCATGAGGCAAATTTCCCATTTGATATCAATTCTTGAAGGACTGATGTTTATCAGCAGAGGGCCATCATCACGCATTTTCATGATTGAGCTACAAATAATTCCCAGCCATGGGAGCAAAAGAGGAAGGAGCAGCATGGCCAGAATTGCAGATGAGCGAGTTGAAGCTCACTTGGGCCTCACCTGAAATATGCAAAAAATACTTTCAAGAGTTGGAATTTCCCTGGCATGTTTGGATCAGGCAGCCAGGAGGTGAGTGGCTTTGTCGTTGAACTGAGAGTGGCATGGACAGGTGTTTGAGGGGGTGAGGAACAAGGGAGGGGAGCGGGCCTCCATGTCGCGGGAGCTCAGCAAGGAGGAGAAGAAGCGGCGGGTGGTGCTCAAGCGGGTGAATAACGACAGCTACGGCATGCGCAGCAACTTCCTGAGGACAGGCACCATGGCACAGGTGGGCAGATGACGGTGACTATGAGTCGCCTGCTGAATCTTGAAATCTTTGTCTCAAGCACATGTTCGGGGCTGTTGGCCCTTGGCATCTTCCTTGGCATCTGCCTTTCCTGGAAAAGACACAAGTATTTTGGATGCTTCCAATTCAGTATTGTCTGCTGTGGTTCTTGTAGAACTGGTCAACCCCCATGATCTGCAGGACGACTTTCTTTTTTTTCTTTGATTACATTGCCCTCAAACATTCAGGATGCCTGGGCCTGAACTCAAAGCTTATTCTCTTCTCACGAAAATTGCTTGTGCTGATATATGACACCAACATATATGTGACATGGGTCAAACCATGCCGGCACTTTCCATGCAAGCATGCCCGAATTTTGCATTTTTGCTGTCCCACATTGGGTATTGAGCTCACGGGCAGAACTGAGCATTTGCCAACCAGGCATTTGCTGCTGGTCTACAGTATTGTAGATTTGATCCCCTTTGACTTTTCCTGATGGCTTTCCTGGCGGTTCTCTTTTTAGACGGAAAACCCTTTCAAAAGATGATTGTGACAGCTCAAGAGAGATCAGACCCAGGTATATCATTCAGAATTAGGTGTAGGTTGAGGTCAACCTTGCAGTCCCTCTCGCAAGATTCCAAATTAATTGAAGGACTGGAGGAATGTCCAGCCGACTCTTTCGATTCAGCAGAGGGTATTACTGACGGAGGAGTACAAATCTACGGATCCCTGCCAATTTGTGCAGGGAGTATGGCGGTGGTGTGATGGAGGCTGGCAGAAACTAGAAGCGTATTGGGCCGCCCTGAACCACAAGGGGCAGCAGAGACAAAGCCCCCGGGGGAGGAATAGGGGAAGGGAGGGGAAGGGGGGTTGATTTAACGCGCTCCAAGCATTTTGAGCTTACAGGGGCTGGCAGAGACTTGAATCGCAGAATCCCAAGGTCAACTGAGCGTCTTTGGGCTCACAGGGGGCGGGGGAGACGGGTCTTGCGGAGGGGTACATGTGCTCGCGCATCATGCGGGACCCCGTGGCCCGCCGCAGCGCCGCGGAGTACAAGGGCAACTTCATCGCCGATGTCTCGGAGGGTGGCTTCACCACCGGCACGCAGTGGCTGGTCTGGAACTTCGAGAGCGACGCCACGCTGCAGACTGCCGCCTCAGTGAGCAGCCTCAGATCCTTTCACCCTACGGCCTTTCTCAAAGTGCAAACCACCGCGTATGTGAGCAATCCTTGATTCTTTACACTCTCTGTGACCTGTCTACGGCTATAAAGGGTTTACTTGTCTGAGCTCAGTGATCGAAGTCCCCCGTCTGCTCTCCAAATCTCACCTTTTATAATCTCCTATAAGCTTGAAAAGTGGTTTGAGCTTGTTTGAGTTTGGCTATCTATAACCTCACCTTCAGCCACATAAGCCAAGCTACCAGGTTCAAGAGCTGTCTCTAGCTCTTCCTCTACCAAGGAGCTCCCTGCTAAACATCATCAAATCAATGACTGTCTTCATCTCTCCTCCAGCTCTGTGTCGTCAAAGGCGGTCCTTAAGGCCTTGCAGCAAAGTTTGCAGCTTCTTTCACCTTTCAAGCCTTCCTCTCTCCCTTTTGAGGTTTGCTTCAGCCACCCCTTGAGGCTTCAAGTGTATCATCAATTGCAGGGTCAGCTGGGAGAATTCCCGAACTGCCTGGAGGCCATCATGCTGGGCAAGGAGAAGGAGTCGGCCGACCCCGCCAAGCGCGAGTCCGCCACCGTGCGCGTCATCATGCGCAAGCTGCTGAAGGGCCTCAAACGCATCCACTCCCTCGGGCTGGTGCACAGAGACGTGAGACCCCGACTTTTGTCTCCCTTTCTGGCTCATCCCCCCTCTGGGCCCCACATCTTCACAAGATCCCAAGTTCAGCCACACCTCCTGTCAGTCTGTGTTAAGCCAGCCTTAGTTGAGGGCCTCTACTGGTTGAGGTCTTTTGTGTGATTTTGTTAGATTACCTCACGTCATCAAGAGGGGAGAGCATGGGTGATTGAAGAATCCGTAGATGCGTTTTGGTAGCTTATCTTGGCAAATTGATTTGATCCATTGAGTGTACTGCACCAATTGGAATGTATAACGACGGCCCTCTTTTGTTTCAGAGCTCTCATGAAACTTCCAATGAATCGCCTGAGTGTTTTCTTGAAAGTCAGAAAGTCTGCACTTGAGGTAATTATGAAACCTCCAGCTTGCACATCCGCGGGTGACTGGCCTCTTTTGCCGCATTATCTCGGAGTTCTATTAATACCTCTGCCCGTTGACCCATCATCAGTGTATAGAATGGGTGAATGCCTCCTGAGGAGCACGCTTTTGATTGCAGATCAAGCCCGAGAACCTGCTTGTCACCTCCTCTGGGGAGGTGAAGATCATCGACTTTGGAGCAGCGGTGGATCTCTGCACCGGCATCAATTTCAACCCCTTGTGAGCAATTCACCTCCTTCAAATCCACCCTCAGACAACCCCTGAATGATGAAATGATTGTCTTGGAAAAGCTTCGTGAGGCAAGGTTTGGCACTTTCTTTGGGTGCAAATTTAGTGAGCAATATGCACGGCGATCAAGTACAGGTTTGGCTGTGCAGGTTTGGCATGCTGGACCCCAGATACAGGTGACTAACCTCCCCCAAGCACACCAGCAAAGCGCATGTACTGTATGATCACAGAGCTCTCCTGCCGTGCATCTGCTCTGTACCCTTGTGAAAAAAGCAGAAAATATGGGCGCAGCAGTCTGACATCTATGGCAAAGTGTCAGACTGGCTTCACTTTTTCCTGTACAGTTGAAATTTCCGCTGCGTTGAACAATGCAAAGATGGGCCATCAAGTTCTCAGTGAACCTACAATCATTCATTTTTCTATTCTCCCGAGATGCCTTGCAAATAGGTTATCTGTGTTTGCAGTCCACCTGAGGAGCTGGTCCTGCCCAAGCAGTTCCCCCGTGCCCCCTTCCCCTTCATCGCATCCCTGCTGGCCCCCATAGCCTGGCAATTCGGCCGCCCGGACCTCTTTGACTCCTACTCTGCGGGCATCATACTCCTGCAACTGTCAGGTACACATTGCCTTCGCCCTCAGCGGACACAAGATGACCACAGCGTGCAATACCCCTTTCACATTTGCCAATTGCACTAATTATTTACACATCGGCAGGTTTGAGTGAGTTGGACATACGGTGTCAAGGCAGGAGTACTTGTCGGCAATCTCATCATAGATCACTCCAAAAGCTACTTTGCATGCCAAGCTCTATCCATGCTTCTCA
Organism: Chloroidium sp. JM; assembly: GCA_004335615.1. Lineage (NCBI taxonomy): Eukaryota > Viridiplantae > Chlorophyta > Trebouxiophyceae > Watanabeales > Watanabeaceae > Chloroidium > Chloroidium sp. JM. The sequence goes on along the minus strand of QAXI01000460.1, from coordinate 373,475 downwards.
TTAACCAAAAGCTCTGGCAGTACATGGGCTTCGGTGACCTTTGACCTTAGCAGCTAGGCTCGAATCCTGCGCCTGATATCAGCTCCTTGAACCCCATTTCTTGGCTTGCCTCAAAATTTTAGCCACTTTGTGTGCCCTCCTGAGATTCTCATCCTATTTCTCTGGAAATCAGCGTTCATACCCATGCGAGCTGTCACGTCCATGCAAATGCCCTTGCATTCAAATGAACACCTCCTCTGCACAGATCAAGATATGTTTCTGAAGACTGACTGAGACTCACAAGCAATTTCTGCTGCAGTGCCTGAGCTGCGTACTGCCCAAGCCGCCCGCGTTTTCAACACAGACCTGGCCAGGGTAGACTACAGCCTGCAAGCATGGAGGTGACGGCTCCTTTCGTTCCCATACACACCACTTGGCTGGGTTCACAATTTTGCCCTGCGACCCATGATTAATTCATGATTTCATTCCAGAAATACATGGAATCATGATTTTCGCGGTGCAGTAGCTGTTTTTTTGGGAGATTTCTTCTTGATTGTGCACCCTTTCCCACTCTTACCCCTCCCTTATCGCCTCTGTCGGAACATTCATATAATTCACACCTCCATATTGGTCAAAGTCATCAAGGGAACATGAAGGAGGCTCAGAGATCTGTGAGATGGTGCCTCCCTGAAATCCACCTCTTTCATACTGCAAGACATTTCATCCTGGCACTCCGCAGGGACAAGTACGGGGGCCGCTACGACTTCACCCTGCTGGACCGGCGGAGGAAGGCCGGGTGGGACCTGGCCTGCAAGCTGGTGTGCAAACGCAACTCCCTCAACCGTGGCCGCCTGTCCGTGTCTCAGGCCTTGCGCCACCGCTACTTCATCCCAGAGCTCTGATCATCTTGAGGCATAGAGGGTCCATAGCAATCAATGAGTTGCAACTAGACGGAATGTTTTTGACCCATACGAGGACCTGAACAAGACTTGCGGTGGCGAGAGAAGTAGACAGCACTGCTTATCAGAAAACAAAAGTGGCACTTGCGCAGAGAGCAAGCAAGCTTTGTTTTGCTGTAGGGACAGGTTCATGCCTGACCTATAGCCCTTTTGACGAGATAGATGGGTGGACAATATCTATTCAAATGGATGATCTCAGGAACGCTGACAGAATCTGCAGAGATAAGAATGCTTGCACAAGTGAGTAATAAATTGGAGACGAGGGACTGTAAGCATTGGAGTTTCGACGACATACTGTTCCTGTGCACATGCCTACTGGCTCACAATATTCCGGGCTTGGTATAGAGACTCTTTCAAGGTATGCTCTTGACTGGGCAGGATTCTTTAAGGTTCCTGGAAAACACTCTGTTCTGTTTAAACATGACCTCCTAAATGACCTTGACCAACAGATTGACACGCTCTACGTCAACATCTATGAATGTTGCAATTTCAGCATTGTAGAGACACAGTATTGGTTGCAAATTTTGTCATCGTTGGTGTGTCCCTTCATGCTGGATGTCAGAACTGGCTAATTGATGCATATCACACACTGGCAAGACACTCCTATCACGCCAGTCAATTTATGTTGTCAGTATGGAGGGAAGGCATCTTCTTCTCATCAGGGGCTTGACCCTCGCTGCCCCCTCCAGGAAGATGCCACCCAGTACATTTGTACCCTGAACAACCAGACCACATTCTCAAAGTCCTTTTCACCCTCCCACCGACAGAGCAGAACAAATTATTTGCTGATCTGCATATCCCGATACGGTTTGCCTGTCTGCGTCTGCAACGACTGTACAGGTCAACATCTTTCACAGGAATAAGGGGAAGAGAAGAGCAAAGCGGTCAGGAGTTCCAATTATGTCTTCAAGGACATGACCTGGACTGGGTTGCAAAAAATAGGGGGTCACAATCAGCTACTGGGAAGCAGGGAAGCCGTTTGGGCAGCTCAGAATTCGCTCTTGAAGACCGCATAGACTGGGTCAGTCGAGATGCCGCAGCCGTGGTGCGCCCTTGCAATCTTGATGTACCCCTGCAAAACAAACATTTGCATAGGTTATGCTGAGTTATCAAGGGAGTTTTGTATGAAAGATGTGCCACCTACTGCAATCCTGGACCCTGAGATCAATCAATCTCTGCTTTTCCCCCACCACCAACCGCCTCCTGCTGTCTGCTACTACGCAAACGATCATCATGAAATTTTGAGCACTCTTAAGAAATATCTATCTGCCCCACTGATCCTAGGACATGTGGGCTGAAGGCACAACACAGATCTTATCCAGTGGCGCTGTGCTCAAATTAGCTTGAAAGAGAGTACCTTGTCACCCCAATGGGTGGACCAGCTATTTTTGATGAGCCAGTAGTCCTTGCCAGTCTGCTGACACGTCCCATAGCCCACCTGCAAATGCGTCAATGATCATGATCCTCACTCCTACTTTGGGTCAGCATATCGAATACTGATTTGTTGTATGTATAAATGGAAGAGCCATGAAGAGCATCTGCGCGATGGCCGATTGACCTTGCAGTTCCCCTGCCTCTCACACTCGACTCATGATTTCCCCATCAAGGATTGCTAATTGAATTCACAGACAGTATTTTGTGCACAAAATACTCCTCCCAGTGGCCGCTCATCATTTAAGGGAAGCGCATTTAGCTGGCGCAGGGACACAGATACTCGCAATCGTGACGCCAGGTTCAAAACCCGGGGGCAGAACAGCCACGACTTGAACACCTTTGGCTTGCTTTTCAGTGGGAGCATTAAAAGGAGAAGAAGAGATTTGTTCTGGAGAGAATTTTCACCAACAGCACTGCGTGGTCTAGGTCGTCTGACTTCCACATGCATTTTGGCTCATCCAGCACACCTTCACGGTCAAGCATCTCTGAGACGGCTATCTGTGCGGCAAGCTCGAGGCCGCGAAGACTGTGTCAAAAGCTGTACACTCGCAATCTCTCCCGCCATAAGGAGAAATTCTAGCAGAGGACACAGGCCCGCCAATGCCTGAGAGACACCGATGGGGTGTCTTTGCGGCTTGACGGGAACTCTGCCTGGATTAGCCGTCGGCAAGAGTGTTATGAAGCGCTGAAGGAAATGGTCTGGAAGCACAGAGATCAAGGCATTTGTAGGTGAGTTTGCATCACCCTGTGTGTCGAATAGCGGGAACATTTTTTACCTCCTGAGTAGAATCTGAATGCAGGCTGAGATGCGTCCAGGGAGACGGCAATTGGGCCGCGCGAGTAAACAGCCTCCATGAGAGCCTCGTCATCCCCAGGAGGCACGTATGCATACCCCTGCAGGACCACATCTCAATTCAACAGTATGAGCCATGCAAGCATCGCTGGAAAGGAGATTGCCGGTAATGTGGAATATAAGAAATGTGGGAATCTTCATCTCCTCCCCCCCCCCCCCT
>QAXI01000460.1:346327-369008 GCA_004335615.1 Chloroidium sp. JM | reverse complement strand
CCCCCCCAGGCCCCACAAGGACAACCCTGAGGATGCTTTATGCTTCATCTTGCTCACCCCACCCCTCGCACACCCTGCCACTCTGCAGACACTTCTATCCTGCAAAATTTATTCCCTTTCTTGTAGGTCACGACGGCTCGCCTTGGCGTTACCAATTTCTGAGATGGCTCCACAACCTCAACCTGTGAATCAAGCCATGCACACAAAATCTTGCCAACTTCTGCCTGCACCCTTCCCCAAGTCTACGGCGATCCTGGGCTTTCTGCAACCATTAGTCATGCATGACAGCCCAAATTGTCAGGCAGGATCTTGCAGATACAGAATCAACCCCAATGATAGCAGACAGCAAACAGTCCGTCAGAGGAAAGTGACAATCAGTGATGCCGCTTACAGCCTTGATACCAACAATGGAAGAACAGCGGAATGGGCGGATGAAAGAATCGCCTGTGGCGAGGAAGTGAGCGGCTTCCAGCGTGCCGGTCGCTCCGAAGGCCCAGCAGGATCCGCAGGACGCCTGGTCCTTCACGACGGTCTCTGCGGCGGAACCCCGCCAGTCGACTATACCTGCAAAGATTAAAGGAATAGACTGAATGTTGCATGATGTGCCTGGGCCCACACTGTCTCAATGGACGTTCATTAGATTTAGAGACTCGAGTCCCACTGCAAAGCAAGCAGGCCATACTTTGCTGTGCACACCGTGTACGAGGAGCGCAGATTGCCCACCTCTGGCCCCCCTTCATCGCCATCTCTCACACGCTTCGAGTTCCACATACCTGGGATCGTGCCCTTGGGGGCCAGCCTCTCGTACGGCAGCTCGCCCGGCCCCTTACGGTCCCGCCCCGCAATCAACCCACGCTTGTGGCGATGCCGCGGCAGCATCACTGCCTCGAACTCTTCCTGCAGTGTCCTTGAGAATTGTAGAACTACCCAACTTTTCCTTCAGTCTCCGCCAGTCCACTTCAGCGCTGGTTTGGTTGCGACTGCATCGCTCAGGGGGGATAGGTGGCTGGGTCGTACAGCGTCGAGCAGGAGTGGCACAGCCATAGGTACACCTTCCAGTGGATCATGGATGGCCTGGCTGCTCAATTCAAGTTGCAGATTGAGCCAGCAAGGGATTGTTGTTGCGCAACAGATGCCCTTGTTGTGCTGAGAAAGATCTTGGACTGGCTTGACTCTCCTTTCACAGATTCTTAGTCTATGTCTGCTGATGAGTGAGGATTCTGGTGCCTGGTGTTCTGAAGTACAAGTTCTGCAGATGTGAGTCCACCTGGGTCCAGTCAGCAAAGCGGTTCAGCTCCAGCCTGGAGCTGTGAGAGGGGTCGCTGTTGTGGCTCTGCACATAGGCGGCGTTGCTGCGGAGGACCTCCTCGCGGGCCTGCTGCTCCTCTGGGCTGCCGTGCACCCAACCCCCCATGAACCGCCTGTACAGGCTGGGTTCTTCGCCTGCAGGAATGTCAGAGTTCAGTGAATTGATCTCACTGCTGTATGGCTTTGACTGAAATGTGACAAGTCATGGCAGCCTGTGAAGGCGGGAGAGTGGTTTCAGACGCAAGAGGTCAAGTAGGAAGGTGGGCAGGAAGTATGTCGAGAGCCAGGCTTGGCAGGACGTATGAGGTGGTGTTTGCACCTGAGCTGCATGTCTTTACCACCCCACACTCCTCTGTGTCGAGCAACACTGGGCAGCATTGTGCGGGGCAGGAAGGACAGCTTGTTTGCAGCCATGCATGTGTCGGCGACATTACGGTGGATCAAACACAATGGATTTGTGTTTGATCCAGATCCGTTTATGCCCAACATACATGACCATGAAAGAAGGTGTCAAGGCAGGGCAAAATAGGTGGCTGTGAGGAAGAAGGGAAGACCTGTATGCACTGCTGGAGCCAGGGCCCTCATCTGTGCAGGGAAGCTCCTCTGCCTCTCATTTGGAATGGGTTTGGCATCCTTGCAGATCTTGGGTGGGTCGAACACGTGGCTGTCTGGCGTGCCAGGCCTGTAATCGTAGTAATTGGCCACCCACAAGTCAAAGTGTGCTCCTGCAATGCATTCAGGTATTAGGCTCCACCCCCAACGTCTTAGACTCAAAGGAAGGATGTATTGTTTACTGCCCTTTCAGTCTCACAGACCAGGCTCAAGCATCATGCATTCATTTTGGCCTTTGACTTGCGTGCAGTCTCATGTGCATAGCTGGCTTGAATGTGTGTAGAGGAATCGAGAGCTGTCAAGAATGAGATGAAAAGCTTGTAGGGGTCTTGGCAAATGTTGCCCTGGTGCTTTTTGAGAGGAGTCTGCATCGTCAGAAGAGAAAGCAGCTCAGCAGCAGACCTGAGAAGGCGTCATTGCCGTGCATGTGCAGGCGTAGGGGGTTCCCCTCCTCATCGGCGTAAAACTTGTACTTGGTGTGCTTGTCCCCATGCCTGCAGATAAGTCAAAGAATGATGACAAGGATGACAGGCCTGTCCTGCTCTTGGAGTCTGTTTACTCAACCTCACCAGCATCCCAAATTCAGTGTCTGGGAAAAAACAGCATGCAGCTCAGGTTTTGTACAGGTGAGTCCGCCTACCCTGTATGAGAGGGAGGGAATCTCACCGCTTGGAGTACTCCCAGGCAAATGCTCGCACCCCTCTGATTGTGTCCCGTCCTATGTAGTCCCACTCCGTAATGTCAGGGAAAATCTGCACAGCCATGTGACCTACTTGTCAGTTCCCATGTGTTTCCACACTTACTCGATCACAGATTGCGCAGCATTCGAATTCTGCCATACAATTGCGCGGAATCTGTTTGCCCCTTATTACCTTCACCGCACATCAACACACGGGCTTGCTGTAGCCTGCTACCAAATGTATGGGCCCAATGCCTGGATCACCCTGTCCCTTCCCTCAATCACTACAGGACTGTACAGAGATAATGCATCTTGCACTGGCAACAAGCCAGTGGGGGAAGGCATCTTACAGGGGTCTCCAGCAGGCCAAACTGCCCAGGATCGACGGCATACTCGGCACAGTGCATCTCGTCAATTCTTGGGAACACCTCCAGGTTCAGCTTCTGCATGCAGACAAGATCCGATGAGAGTTACATTGAGAGTGACCATGGTAGGCACCGGTGCTCATAACTTTACGAGCATTTGGATAGCGCTGTTGCTCATGCCTGGCCGCAGACTTCAAAGAGATGTATTTCAGGAGCATGCAAGCATGAGGCCATAGTTTTCGCGGATTCTGGGTAATTGAGATGTGGGAGGATAGCACTCAGCTCAACCCGCCAATGGCCATCATGATTCCCTTTTCTTCATGTGGAGGAGGAGTGCAACACATTTTTTGCCGTCTGCAACTGCCAATTCAATTCTACCAGAGGATGTATTCATGACATTGATGGCTCAGCCACAAATTCTGGGGAAGGTCTGTGAGTTTCAAAAGCATCACCTTATCAGTGATCAGGGTGTTCACTCCATTGTAGGTATCCATCCTGATCTTCTGGGTTCCCTCATCGCGCCAGACCCTCACAGGAAACCTGCAGAGAGAGATTTTGACTGCTTACACCAGAGACAGCTCATCTACTTCAGCATGGCTTCCTGCTCTGGCAGCAATCAGGAGACAATACATGTGAGAAGTGCAGGCTGAAAGCGTACGAGAGTCCGTCAGGAAGGTAGTCCCTTTCGTAGGGCAGTGTGAAGTTGTAGGAGACCTGCAAACTGATTTTTTTGACAACATAATTTCTTACTCAGGCAGCCTTGTACTTATGCAAATGGTGAATGATCAGCATTGCTGCACCGTGTCTGCCAGCAAACAGTCAAAACTGGTTCAAGTGCGGAAGCTTGCCTCGTATGATTTGGGATATACTGGGCGAGCAGGGTACCTCTCATATTGAAGCAAATTCGATAAGGAAGACAAAAGATCAGCTGTGCTTGGTCTACACAGACATGCCAGAACGATCGCGATACAATATCTAAGCATGATCCTATAAATTGTGTTGAGGATGTTCAACAAAGCATCACGGACGGTTGAGCAAGACGTTCAAAGATGAACGATCGGCAATTCTTCTGTGACACTTTGAATGGATAGATGAGTAACTTAGTAAGGCCAGTCAGCCCCTTGCTGACTGTCAGGGGGAAGCACAGGAGGCATTGCTTTGGGTGGGAAGAGTGGGACAGGGATATTGAATTTGACTCATTGGTGAAGGGTAAGTAGTAGACGTGGGTGTGATTTGCATCGGCGCAGTGGGGGGGAACAAGATGTGGATCTTTGGTGGGTTATAACGTCAAGCCCAACAGCATCAGGAAGGTGATCATCACCTTCCTGAGCAAATCAAATCCAAATCATGGAAATTGCTGACAAAAGCAAGCAATAGATGGAAATAGCGAAGTCAGACAACACCATTTGATGTCGAAGAAATTGCACTCTCTGGTCCACATCCCCACAGTCCACTCAGACTCACTACGAAAACCTATAAGCAATACAGGGCGCTCGAAAGATATTTAAAGCTACCTACGGCATGTCACGCTCTCTAGAACTTGTGAGTGCGGTAGGCTGAGTAGAGCCCAGCGTCGATGAACTCGCGAGCCTTCACTGCCAGGTCCTCAGAATCATCCCACCTGCAAATTTCCCAATGAGATCAGGTGCTGATAAATTGGAGGCAAGAGCTGATCCAGTGGGCCACAATCCTGTGTGAGCAGTTTCTTTGAGCGATGGACAGAAAAAAGAGCATCCAGAGCAGAAGACCGGAACATCAGGGTATATCTTTGTACATTCCAGACTGCAAAACCCTTTATCCCCGAATAGAATCCCAAGTGCCTGAGAGGCTGGAAGGAGAAAGAAGGGGCGCTCACAGGTCGCGCCACACACACAGGGTGTTGCTGAGGCTGGGACTGACGACCGCAGAGCTGAAGCTCTCGAAGGTGATGGGTCCCTTGAAGTCGGCAGCCGCCAGCCCGCCCCACATGCGCGCCCAGTCGACCGAGCCGGTGCCCAGGTAACCCCTGTGGCTCTCTCCCACATGGAAGTACCTGGGGCATAAAACCACCTTTGGGGTCAATCCTATCAGAGAGCCTCTTCTGAAGTCAATCTTTGGAGGATGAGGTCCAGGCTGTTGTGGGACTTGCACATCTATTCTGCAATGTGAAGCCAGCATGCAATTACGTGTAGCTTACGCAATTTGACGGCAACACTCTACAAACGACTAATATTATATTGCACATTCTGGTCAAGTCCAGAAGAGTACAGTGCAAACTCGCACTGCAGTTGAAACACGCATACACCTGCTTCCTGCCATTGACAGTGTGGTTGAATGTGCTTGCAGCGATACCTGGCCATGGCGGACCCTCAAAGTAGGAAAGCACACTACTCTTTGAGGATATTTCCCACTAAACGGGGTGAGGTGAAGAAGGCATAAAGGGGGGACTCACTGGAGGCTCTTGCCACAGAGTGCAATGGCCTTCTCGAAGTTGTTCTCCTCGATGTTCATGTGGTACGTATCCAGGTGCACACCCACGTTGGGGGCACCCACAGCATCCACCAGCTCCATCGCCTGCATTGCAATCAGTACTCTGAAGATGTTTTGTGGTGAATATCCACCAGACAACAACCTGGACATCCCGAAAACTACAATGGAAAATCAACTCCCAACTTTCATTCCCACTTCAAACAATCACCCAGATGCCTTCCTCCAATCGTTCCCCCTTTTTTGACCTGTTCACACCCATTCCCCTTGCAAAATGCAAAGCCCAGCTGGCAGTTCTGTCCACACAAGCGAAAATTCCATGTCAGAAGCAGCCACAGACAGCACAGCAAGTCTGTCAACACAATCAGCCATTCCATAGCGTTTACATTTAACAACAGCCCCTGCCTTCCCACGCATATGGAAGGTTCACCTGGTAGGCTGTGTTTGCAATGTTGGTCTCGTATCTGTTGACTACCTCTAGCCCATACTCCAGACCCAGGTCGTTTGCCCGGTTTGCAAGCTCCTGCAGTACCAGAGACAATCACTTGCAGAAGGTATGAGGGATGGGGACTGATCTTGCTTGAAGCAGGTCAAGAAATGCATACAATATGCATACGGGAAAACTTGATGCCTACTGATTCATGCGTCATTATGTAAGTCTGACGCATCCTGCTTCCCCCGTCTGCACTCCTGGCCCACTCTATTGATGCCAGGTGAGACAGACCATGATGGTTTGGCTGTGCTGGACTTCTGGTACTGATTGCTCCTCAAAGATCTCCATGGGACATTGTGCCTATGCTTTCCAGTCCGCAGCAGTATACACCGCAGGATGCATAATCATACACCATGAACTGAGTATTGGCCATGCATGCAAATATGGCATTCCAGGCATGCCCACCTTGAGGTTCTTCACCACGGTGTCCCACTGCTCCTTTGTCTTGGGCCCCTTGTACTTGTTCATGGCGCAGTAGTTGACACCCACAAAGCTCCTTCCACCGACATCTGCCAGAACCTGCGAGATTGCACGACCTCACATGAAAAGTGTGGCTCAACTTGCTACGTTTGGTATTTGTGACACAGTTGCCGACGTCCATATCAAGACAACAAGGTGGATTTTTTTCTGGGCCACAGCAAAGTGTGAGCATGTCGGAGGTATGGGTAGAGGGGCAGAATTGGGCTAAAAGCTACCTGCATTGACTTGTTGAGCAGCTCAACTCCAGCTTTGTGGATGGCTGGGTCGGGGTTTGAGATGTCTGTCTCTACAGAGAGACCCTGCACGACAGGTCTGCGTTCAGCTTTAGCGTGCCCTTGCGATTCCCATAAACTAAATTTGTAAAGATCACATGGGCCACACATTTCTGTACTCTGACAGGGCTCCAACCGCTTTGGTTCAGCAGCATCCTGCTTCATGCATTAGGGCAATGCTAATATCTTGTTCTCAGCGCCTTTTTTGGGGTACATGTATGAACCCAGTCGCCAGGTTTCTCCGTGTCCAGAAGGGAAGCACACCAGAGACGCAGAGGCACCAAGGTCATGGTCTTTCAGCACGGACTTGGTCATCTGGGCGTCTATGGATTCCGGCACTGACACATTGACTGCAGGCACAATCCTGGATCATTTGCTGGCAAGTGAAGTGACTCTGTCTCAGACCACGCATAGGTAGAGACTTCTGCAGGCTGAAGCTTCCTGCCGCTAAATGAACCAAGTATCATCCTTGTGACTCCAATACTATGAAGGGGTTGGTTTGGAAGCTATCAAAAACGACTCTCTTTATGATATTAAAAGTGGCCTATGTATGAAAGATGCATTAAATTATGACTTGCAAGTCACTGTGCGATTCATCAACTGTGTAGTTTGACCGACAGTGTGAGGCTTCAACCTAACAAAGAGTTGCAAAACAAAATTCGATAATTAGGAGATATATCGACTCTCTTTCCCATGTATTGAAACAATTTAGTGATCAAGTTACAATTGATGCAGAAGAAAAGTCTGCTGGAAGCATGCCGGTGATTGACTCACGTTCGATCAGGTCGTACCCAGCCTTCTTCGTCCCTGAAATGGCTTTGACAGCCTCGTCTTTGCTCCAGTCACCCACCCAGACCTGTGCATGGATGCCTATCGGGTTGCTCGGCCCTGCTTCAGCCTTGGCCGCTACAGATCTCCCACTCTTTCCAGCTTTGCGAGCCAAAAATGGCCTCGCCGTGTGTGAGGAGGTTCCCAAGTTCATCTTCTGCATTCTTCTCGACTGAATTGAACCTCCTGATGTGTGGCTCTCGTCAATGATCTTTCGTGAGTGATTGACTGCAAGCCCTAAGCTGTGAGAAGAGATTTTGCTCTGCCTCACACGATAGATTTGCAATCAGGATGCAGTCATCTCTCACAAGAGGTCCGGCGTTGCTGCCCGGCAAGCAGTCCCCTCGTTCTGGAAAAATTTGCGAGTCACGGCCATGCATGATCGTGACCAGGAGATGCAGGACAGCCAGCAATGCTGGGTCGGTTCAAAGACGTAGAGTGACAACCATGGGCCTCCCACTCGTCCCGATCGCCCTCATTGGATACTCCTTCGGGGCTGTGAAGTGAGTCCTTATTTTGCTGAGATTAAGCAGTAGATATGCATTCCTCTTGCTGAGGAAGAAGGATGATAGAATTCAGACTACATGCTTGATGCATGCAGCAGCAATTGGCATCTTTACAAGTACCTCTTGGGCTGTGGCATTCAACAAAATATCATAATTTACTGAATATGACGCCTGTTGCAGACTGTGGGGAGGCTTTGGCAGGACAACATTCGAGGCTGACAAGAAGGCTCAGCTGACGGCTCTCTGGCCAATTCTGTTCGTTGCCAGCGAGAGCTTCAGAGCCAATTTCAAGAGGGCGCTCTCTGACTGAAGGCGACCCTTGCCATGTTTAGTTGGCACAAGCGGAAAAGGAGTGCTGCGTGTCAGCTGCAGAATTTCAGCAATTCTGCAGTAATTTCAGCAATTTCATTTTGACATTGGTGATTCAGAGTGTGCAGAAATCAGAAATGCATGCCTGCTTTGTGAACGGCATTTGAACATCACCGAGACAGTATTATGAACTGAGTGATTTCGATAGATTAGATTTCAAACACTTGTCTGTGGATTGCTTTGGGGATATGTGCAGAACACCGTCTGGCTATGTTTGCGGCAAACACCCGCAGATAAGATTTGCGCTGCAGCCTACCAGTAGATTCCAGCCCCTGGAATGGACTTCTCTCATTTAATGGCAATGTGATTTGAAGGTAGACCTGCAATTACAGCGCAAGCTCTCCAGCAGACTTCACAAAGCAATCACAATGCAAATCTAAACAAAACAGAGATTCACTGTCAATAATTCATTGTCTCACAGACAGAAGCAAAATTACGGATTTAAAGACAATACACCGAGGTAAAAATAATCATCACCACTGCTTCCAAGGCAAGCAAAAACAGCTCGCTCTCTTGTCCCTCACATCGTGGCAACACCACCTCAGCTGGAGATGAGGCACGCAGGCAATCTCTAAACTTGCAGCTTGGCATCAGGTACAGGGTCAGCTAGATCTGCCTTGCTGAATCCAACTCTGACTGCCTTGCCACCGATGTTCTCATGATCAGCCCTAGCGTGCTCACTGCAGTACAGCATGTTCTTGAAGGCAAACTTGCGCTGTGCATCTGGGTCATTGGATAGGTACACACTCTTCTCTCCAGCGTACTGCAAGTACTTCCCTCTGCGCTGTAGAATGTCTTCAACAGTCAAGTCATCAAAAAATGCATTCTCATTTGAACCCTTGACCTGCATCTTAGCCAAATGCGTGAAAAGTGCAGCAAGCACACAGAAAAGGATATTGAGCCCAAGAAACGCAGCTGCAAAAAGGAATGCTGCAAATTGAGGCAAGTATGTCCTGATGACGGGAGCATACAGTGTTCTGTAGTAGTCAGCCTTTGTGACGTTTGAGTCAGCAATCAAGTAGTTGTCAGCATCGAGCTTGCTTGGGGTGCCAGACAATCTGTTGCTAGGGTAGCTGGGGACATTGTCTGGAGAATACTGCACCCAATTGGGCTTGAAAAGCATATCTTCCAAAGCAAGCGAAATCTGGCCGCACAGGCTTGAGTGCAAGAAGTTGAGGCTCTGATCTGTGAAAAGGCCACTCTGGCTGTTAGCATCACTCACACCATCATTAGAAACCCCCCGAAAAGCATTTTTGATCTGTGGATTTGTGTATACAACATCAGCAGCTCCTGTTTGCTCCCCAATGGAAAAAAGAGACTGTATGTAGGTCTTCACAATGCGAGCAAAATAGTCTGATGGCACGCCGGTTTCTCCCTCAACAGTATTGAGCGTAGTAATGTTAAAGGTTGCAACATCCATGAAAGCAGAGCTCTTTGCAAGTGTGATATTGTGGTAGCAGGTGTACCAAGCTGACACATTGACTCCATTGCTTGGGAATGCTCCAAAATAATCCGACTCAAAATCGGTTTCAGATCTCCCTGATATGTCCAAATCTTCGTAATCATTCAAATTGAAGGTTGGAGGACTGCTTGATTTTCTTGCATTTTCATCTTGCCACGCTTGCCAGAAATATACAGTGGTCGTTCCATTCAACTTCTGAACGCTTCCAACATTGGCACCTTCAAGACTGAAATCAACCAAGGTGCCATACATATCAGATCCACTTGGGTACTGATCCCCCCCATCAAGCATCACCGAGCTATTCAATTGCCCAGCATCAGCCCGGAAGTCCTTCATTGTGTTATACAGCGGAATATATTGCGCTGTGTCAAAGTAGCAATCTGATGTGACGTTTGCCATCACATCTTCCAATTTGACCACCAGTCCAGAGAGCTCAGGGTGTGATTGGGAAGCCGTTCGATTATTCACAATGCCAGCCCTTGCAACTGTTGTCCTCACAAAATTCTGCACAACAGGGCTTCCTCAGGCAAATTGGGTATTTGCCGCGTTCAAGTCGTGTAGAATTAATCACATTACTTGCAGACACGTCAGCAATGGATATTCCTGGTCAATTCTCTAATGGTGATATGCCACAAAGAACTTCACTTACACCAACCTTCCACCGCACGTTACAAGCATTCATTCAAATGAAGAGATTTGTTGTCACCTCGCCGATGGATTGCGATTTTGCAGCCCCAGAGCTCCATTCCTTCACTGCTGCTGTGAGGCCCTGAGAAGGATCACCCCCCAAATAGCTACCAACGATCAGATCAGTGTTATTGACTGGATCCAGTGTGGCAAGGACATCCAGCACTTCTGTGGGCAGGATATCATAACGCATGGGAGTATAAATGTCTAATGAGGCATTTGCGTCGATTGCCTTGTAGATGACGACTGGACTTTGAGCCACATTCAGAAGTGGCTGGAATAGCTGTGTGCCAATAGTCAGAAGGACAACGGAGATGATGAGGACTCCGTATGGCGTCAATAGTGCGGACACCTGCATTGCAGAAGAAGTCAGCACGGGGTGCCCTACAGGCCATTAGAACCGGAAGGTTTTTTAGTATTTCATGACATGATTCCTTTGCTTTTCACCGCAAGTGCCACAGGCTGCAAGGTGACTTCAGGCGCAAGATGGCGTTGTCGTGAAAGGTTCGATTATCGCTTAAAGATCGCCAACCTGATTTGCGAATGGGATTTTCCTTGCTCATAGGACATATCAGCCTTAGGTAGACTCTTATAGCATATGATACTGACTCAGGGTCAGCACCACAATTTCTTGCATTGGATTTAGAATGCAGTGACTTATCATCATGACGAGCTGAAAGCTCAAATGCAGCGCTGCCAGTAAAGGCTTTCAGGTATTTTAGGCAATGAAAATTGCAGAATGCAGGTGAGCCTTTGCATACATTGAATGTAAGCTTCGCATTCTCCTTTAGGCCCTATTTTGACATTGCTCTCAGCTGCAGGCAGGCACAATGTGTGTGGATTGGAGATGCTGTATCCCTCAACTCTGCATGTGGTGTTCATGGAGAACCTCCTCTGGCTTGATGTATTTTGTAAGGTTCAGTTGACATCTTCATTTAGGCTGACAGATGAGGCTGTAGCAGAGTCTTAAATAATTATAAGCCAATCTCTACTGTGGATGATATCTGTGTTACACTTTGGGATCATGTGAATATCTAGCTTGAACTGCGGAGGGCAAGGAAGGGCTGAGCAGGTGTTGGAGGAGGGATGACCTGGTATCGCCATTCATTTCCTCCAAGAGCGATAAATACACCTGCAGAGCATAATCCTCTTTCAGGATCAATGGCAAGATCGTGAAGGCATTATTTAGTACACAAGGACCGACTCGAGCTCCTTGGAACCATGGTTGCCACAGTGATTCAAGATATCGTAATGTAAAACATTGTGTTTTCCTTCAAAAACGAATGAGAAAGAATGATAGATACCCCGAAAAAGGAACACTTGATGGAGATTTATGTCAGGAAGCACACCTTCATTAATTCCTTCCTCCAACTTCTTGGTACGAAAAGCGATGATGCAGGTTGCCAGCGACCATGCCACCAGTATAGTGGCAACAGTCATGACCCCTGACATGGCGGCCCTGGAATGCGAATCAGAGATGCCAAGGCAGATCCTGAGAGATGAAAGTAAATGTCAGAGGCATGATATCGATCGATCATGCTCGTAGGGGGAGAGAAAGTATGATATATAGAAGGCTGATGGCGTCCTCCAGTGCAGAACGGGTGCCAAGTCAAATCATGGAGGAGGAAACAGATGTCAGAGACAAAGTCATGCTCGTAGGGGAGGCAAAGCTGTGACATAGAAGGCTGATGGCGCCCTCGATGCACCCGAGAAGGCAGATCTGGTGCTTTTTCGGAGTCCGTGCAACTCACCTGCCCTCTACGAAGTCGTGTGCCTTCCTGCCCATACATAGCTCGCTGATGAAGAGGAACGTGATAGCCAAGCCGATCGAGAGCAACGCGGAGACAATTAGCAAGACATAGGCTTCAGCTTTCTTGTTCTTGAGGAACATGGTGGGCTGTTCTTTAGGTTCTACTTTGTCGTTTTTCTTTCTCACTGTCTTTCTCAAAATCAGCGTGTGATTTTGACGCGCCTGAAGGCGAGGGTAGAGGAAGGGGGGAACTCCTTCCTTTGTAGGGGGGAGGGGGGGATTGAAGTGGTCTCTTTTGCCCTCTCTTCCATATGAGAGCATAATTCTCAATGGACTGAAGCCTCTGCGGCCAGGCCTCCCTGTCTCTTGTCATGATTGAATATTGACAGCTCTGGAAAGATTTATGCGCTGGGAAGCTCGATATAGCCTTTGCACAGACAAATGGCAAACTGTTTTAATGCTCCTTCGAGATTTACAGTACCAGTCTCTGGCCTCTTCCAGCAGCGCGGTTGCCTCATTGAATTGGCTTGATTTCGATAGCTGATCCTTTGCTGCTGGTAAGCCGGTGACTTTTGCTCCCAATACACGTCTTCACCTAGGTGGAACTAGACTTGCGAGCAGATTGAATTCGCCAATCCAAAGCTTAGAAGGAGAGAGCACCAGGCCTTCCAGCCACGAGTTCAATGCTCCACTCAGAAATGGTCAAATGTAAGCGCACCCTCCGATTTTATGGACAGATGCAGATTCAAAACCTTGATGAATTGATGGAACCACCATGGAAACAAGAAATGTGAAAGCATTTAGACGAGGAACAAATGAGCCGGTTCACCGGGCTGCCCCTGAGGGAGTGAGAGAGCAGGCAGAAACGCTGCCTACCCTTGATACATCCTAGGTTTTTTGCAAGCTTCATATTGCTCTAGCAACCTCCGTTCTGAAAGTGTATCGGATTATACATGCTGCGGAGGTGGAGCTCGTCGGCTCAACAGCCTGATGTTTTGCTCTTGTTGCAATCTGGTTTGTACTTCATACTATTCCTCCTGACCTTCTTTTGTTTCCCTGGTCTGGCCTGGACATTGGCTGTTGTGCCCTGTGGTAAAGGTGCGAGTGCCCTCCTGACTGCAGGTGCTGGAGGTGGAGTGCAGGGGTTCATGATTGCAAGCAGACTCACACTGTCTCCCAGATCGCAGGGGAAGGTTGGATTTTGTCGCTAGTAGAGTCTGGTAGGCTATCCTCACCCTGGCATTCTCACCGCCCATACAGGGTCTCACAGTCCTGTCTTTCTCTTTTCACTGACAAGTTCTTCCCTGGGGGAGAGGGGCGTCTGGGGGTACTTTTGGTATCGAGCATACCTGTGAACACCTTTGTTCTCACACACCACCTATGGAGGGTTCTCCCAAGATCCCAGTGATACTCCTAATGATATAGGCAGCTTCTGGTTGCAGAAGGCTGAGGCAGAACCCACGAGCTTCAGCTTCTTGTAGCCACCTCAGCAGGATCTCGTAGGAGACGATGTAGAGCTTTGGCGAGCTTGAGGCTCTTGCCTCCTGGAGCAGTGCCCTGACTGAGGTCCCGGTGAGGCACCAGCTGGCAGAGTAAACTCAGGTCTATTTTGGCCCCACAGTACAGGTTGTGCGTACAACAACATACATCTGCATTTTAACGCATAAACACAGAACAGCTGACATGGCATGTGAGATTTTCACACTTTCTTGATAGCTCGAAAGAGTGCCAAAAGTTTGTGCACAGTACAAGGAGTTGGACACAGCGCAGTTGAGAATCATAGGATCAGCCCAAGAACTGAACTCTAATAAGACCAAGACCATCAGAAAGTCTGGTTCTGTCGAAAATTACACAATAAACCTTGCAGAGTTGCAAAGCTCTCTGGCACCATGAGCGCCTCGTGCACCGCTCCCAGTCTTTGCAGCCTGCCAGACGACATTATGCACATCGTCCTGAGTAAATTGGACATTGGAAGCAAGCCAGTGGGCATTTGGGCGCTGGCAGGCACCTGCAAGGCGCTGAAATCTTTGCTGGCCAGAATTCCTGCCAACATAGAGCTGCGTTTGAAAGACAAATGGAAGCAGAAGCAGATTTCAGGTGCGACCTTACGGTGCTTCTCTGTTGCAGTCCTTTCCCATGCATTGTTGTCAGCCAACAGACATCGATTTGGCAAGATTGTGCTGTTGGGAATCATGGCTGGTCTTCATGGGCGTGAATTTATAGACTTGTCTGATTCAGCATCTGTAAATATTGCGGCCAAATTCTCCTGCCGTGTAGGGTTGTTCAAGGCCCTTCCCAACCTTCAGGTTTTGACCGGCGCACGAGAAGAGCAGCGACTTAAATCCAACTGTTTCTCCAATTATTTTGCCATCAATACCTATGCAAATTACGAAAGAGTGCGTGGAGTTGTCCAGCCGTCTTCCTTACCTACCAGCAGCAAGTGCTCACAACTGAAAAAGCTTGATCTGAGGTAAACCCTCCAACATGATGGCGCAGTGTTTGTGGGTCCAATTCTGGCATTTGATGAAGAGAATTGGCAAGTTTTTTCAGATGAGGATTGCATGCCCTGTGCCTTTCAATAGTAGATGAGACTGAGAGGTCACTTCCCAAATGCCCTTATCAAGCAGCTGATATCAACAACAGGCATCTTGCAATGGCAAAATTTCGAATCGTGACTGATTATCTAATTTGGCAGCCGTCTGTGACAATGTGCGGTTTTGCAGCTTCATGCGAGATGGGTACTCATCAAATTGGAAGCGCATCGGCAAAAGCACTCAGCTACCCCAGGGACTCGTAGAATTGTGCCTCCCAAGAGGCCTTGTCAATGATAAGATGTCTCAGATGGTGGATGGATTGACACTCCTCACCCGCCTGGACTGCCGACAGAGTGGATACTGCCCCCCCCCTCGTCATGGAGAATCTTCAGGTAATTTGGTGCCATTTCCCCGGACATAGAGCAGATGCAGAAGAGCAGGCAGCCTGGTCATTGGAAGGCGCAGGTCGTCACACACCTGCACTCATAAAGAAAGAGTGGGCTGTGGCTTGAGAGCAGAGAAAGACAATTTGAAGCCAATAGGCGTGAAGACAGAAGGCCGATTTGCTTGCCTGACCCCAGATCCAGAGGGGAAATACCCTGCTTTGTGTTGCAGGAGCTGACCATTGGCGGAAAGTACTACTGTAAGGACCAGCTTCCGGCAGCTGAGGGGCTAGTCAGATTCTGTGACACGCTTCTACACGGGTAGGTCCTATATCTTTTTCATCATGAATTAGGATTATTGGGATATTGGAGGCAATTTTGTACCAATGATCAACCAGAATCTCCAATCATTGTTGAAATGCCATTTCCATGTGCTACATGCCTGTCACTCGCTGTTCAGGTTTCCTGCCTCTCAATGGCAAGCATCGTTTGACCTGATACGTTTCGTGGCATTCTTTTGGTTTATCGTTCTCTTGTATGCTCACCAACCTGACTCTGGAGATTGGATGCAAGTGGCAGCACGCCATGGATCTGCCTCCATTACCCACCATCAAAATGCTCTCAATCACGCAAGGCAGTATTCAATGGCAACCAGACATGTACACTCTGCTGGCAAGACTGGTCAATGTCCAGAGCTTTGGACTCCTTCTGGATGGATGGTAGGTGTTTTTTCCTTTGTGGGCTACAAGCATGGAATCGCAGATCTGGTTGCCTGGAGTAAAGTACCATCTGTATGCCATCTCAACACAGCTCTCCTTTCTGGGCTTGTACATTTGTCTGTCTGACATGATGCCTCTGCAGCAGGAGATGTGAAGAGGATTTGAAGGACTCGCCAGTATACCTCCGTGACTTCCATACTTCATTGCTGACACACCTGGCGTTCTGGTCATCTGGCATTACAAAGCTGGGATATGACCACATTGCCAAGATCTCTGAAATGACAAACTTAAGAAGCTTGGAACTCCAGGATTGGGAGAAATGGAAATCTCTTAAACCTCTCAGGGCCCTATCCATGCTGGAGGTTTTGAGCTGCCATGGCTGCCACATGTTATTGGATATAATGCTCTGTGCATCGTGGGACAATTTGAAGGCAATGATCCTTGCTGAATATCAAGTCACTTCTGCAAATTGCGGCATGTCTTTCCAGAGGTGGGTGGATTGTAAAAGCATTGACTTTGACGAAGTCCTGATAATGTTGCCAGCAAGGTTGCTGGAGCTGCCGCAGCTGGCAAGTACTCAGGCCGAATATGGGCAGGACACATCATACACAATCATGTATCTGATGAGCTTTGATGTTGATCAGTGGCAGCAGCTTGAGAGCCAGCCTGGTCTGCTGCTGTACAACCGCATCAGAGGCTAGAATATGAACTGATGGCTGTCTTCAGTTGCTATGCATTGGATATGGCCACGGCCTGTCCTCAAAGGAGTCTACACAGACTTAATGGGAATATCAAGTTTGGTAGTGCCAGCTGATGGCTCTTGTGTACATCAAGCCGGGACCAAAGATTAAAATGGAGAGTAAAGGACTGCTCATTTGTGTCTCTGGAACATGTTATCTCTTCTTGCTAAAATGTAGTGTAGCCCAGGAATTGTCAGCATGTTTTGTTTCTGTTACAGCCGCCTTCATAGTGCAATTTTTGGCTACCGTACTTGGTCAAGACAATGCCCGAGTGACATGCTGTCGTGACGTTGCTGTGAGAACTTGCAATCGTACCAGAACACGATCAGCACAGCGGCTGGTGGATTTGCGGTTGACTGAAGTTAGGAGCCTTGGAGGTGTGCCAGTAGTAGTGGACCGAGTAGATTTGCATCGTGCTTGTAACTGCAATGCTGTCATCAGCCACCTTGGACTACCGGGGCTACCTCCTTCTAATCTTACTATATACGTCTCAGCGTTCGTTTCAGCCAAGATCAACACACTTGACCTCCATCACAGTCCTAACTGAGATTGACTGCCACAATGCATTTCGGCAAGTGTGGATTTACCTTAAGCAGAAAAGCGCCGACTGTTTACTACAGAATCTCCAAAAAGAAGCCAATATCCCCCCCCCCCAGGACAGTAAGAACCCCCTTCTCCTTGACAAAACGACTCGCTGCTACAAGGACTCAATGCTTTTGCCTTCGTCCTCTTGCATGAATAGTGCCAGCATCTTGCGCAGCTTCATGACCTGCGCAAGACATCCACGTTGTTGTCACCACCTTGTATGCTCATGACAGCATCGCTGCTCGTTTGATCACAACAATAGTTGCTGCATCGAAACAAATTTATAATTGCAAGCAGTGCTATGCATGCTCAAATCATGCAACGGAGGCTTTTGGGTAAGGAGACATAGTAACATATCAGGCAAGGAGGTGGCAACACCTTCTCAGGCTCATCCTCTTGGCTCAAGCCTGTCAGATCGTGCCCCACAATGTGATCTGAAACCGTCTGCAGCAGTGATAAGAAGGTGAGATTATACTTGAAAGGAAATCCATACCTACTGGCGATTTACAATATCATTATCAAACAGCATGGCCAATCGCTGAACCAGATGCTACTCCCAAATAAGCTTCACGCAGCATGCCAAAGACACTCAGCATTCAGTCTGATTTTGATCTCATTTGGATCTCCTTTGAGCTAGACATCCATCTCTGGGAGGCAAAAGCGCAGACTGCAAACCTTACTCAAACACCACAAATTCAAGCAACGTAGTGAAACACACCTTGAGGATGCTGTCCACATGTTGAATGCGGGGCCCAATGTTGCCCAGGCTGTGGTGCATGTTGCTGCTTTGCCCCTCCTGGCAGTCCAGCAGGTCATCATGCAGGGCCTGCACCTCAGTGTCTGGTAGGAATTTCGGATCCCCGTGATGGCATGAGGATGACTTGCCAAGATATCAATATCTTTTTGTCATTTTTACAGGAATTAGACGGGAAGGGGTGTTGGCATTGTCAGGTAGATATGGGCCTTCAAACTTTCGTTGGCCAGTTCACTGGGTCTTCAGCCACGCAACCTTCAAGGAGAGTGCGGATTCCTGATAAATGTTGGAGAGGACACTAAGAGCGGGGAAGGAGGCGCTGACCCCTGCCAAGGAGTTCCACAGCTCCCTGGCGACCCTGCGCTGCACCCTGGTGTCCATGCGGGGGGCCACCCCCGCAAGCTGCTCGTCCAGATGGTTGGTCTGCACCAAAAAACCATTGTGGCGAAATTCTGACCTGAAGTGAGCTCAAGTTCACTCAGTTTTGGTTGCTCTGGTATGGCCTTGCCTCCCACAGAGCACAGAATCCCCAACACAATCCCATGATTCAGCTGCAGCCTCACAAAATCCTCCAGATTAGATTCACCTGTTGTCAGATGCTGAGACTTTCCAGTACCTCCTATCAGGGTCATATTTGAGGGGCTGATTTCCTCTCATGTGCACAGCAGAGAGTTGACCTGGTGCGGCAATTGTGGAGGGTTGCCAGCAACGACAGATGCATTTCAGGCAATGAGTCAAGGCTGCAGGCTTCTCACTTTCCTGCTTACTGATTACTTGATTGCAATGCACATGGCCTGCCTCAAAACCCCCAGCTGCTGAGCCTGATGCTGTCTACACTTTCCCTCCGGTTCCGAATCAAGGCCCTGGTAACTCCTTCCATCACAAAAGATGAGAACAGAAGGGAGGGGAAGGAGGACGGGGGGACGATTGATTTGGAATTGGAACAGAGAAGGTACCTCTGTTTTGGTAGCCCTGGTCACTGACCGACTCAGAGAGTGGGGTGTGGTGCTCTCCATGATGCGGCTGTATGTGCCCAAGGTGGTGNGCACAATTGGTTCCGCCACAAAGTCGTCTGCCTGGGGCTGGGCCAGTGTCTGAGTCAGCACCAGGGAGAGGCCCTCCATCATGCGCTTAACGGCATGGTGCAGCACCATGGCATACCGCCGCTCGATTTCAACCTGTAATCCAAGGCTTGCAGTGGCTTGCATGAACAGACTTTGACTCTTAGCATCAGATGAAGTCATGGTGTGCCAGTTGGTGGGGGGGGGGGGGGGGGTAGCCCGCAATGCCTGCAAACCACCTACTATTCCCCATTACATTCACACCCGGAAAAGAACAAAATTTGCTTATCCCCTTGACTTCATTTCCTGGCTCCCCACCAAACCTTTGTTTGAAAAGATCCATGGCCTGCTGTGGTCCAAGATAAGTCTCTGTAACAAATTTTCGTTTGAAAAATTGCTTTCAGCAATTCCCCCTTCCCCCTCTTTGTTCGTTTTCAACCGTCCAAAAACGCAAAATGCCCTATAGCTATAGCTAGTAGAGAATTCAGCCTGCATCTGGTCCCCATTCAAGTCAAGCGGGATTTACCGCTCGAACCAGTGGCACCCGAAACAAAAAGATCAGAGGGGAAGAGTGAGGCAGGGCTGCGGACCTCCCATGCTGCCTGCCGGGTGCTGCCACACCTCCTCCTTCAGCAGGCGCATGCTCCACTGCATCAGCTTGGTGCGCACCCCCCGCATCCAGTTCTCGATGTGCGGGCGGAAGGGCAGGCCCCCCTCCGAGCTGCAGAGGCAGCGCTCAGCACCTGCACATTACCGGTCTTAAAGCCCAGAGAAAGCACCTGCCAAAATTGGAATCCGGGATACCTCGCTCAGAGGCGGGCTGCAGGTGCACCGAGCTCTGCAGCACTGAGTTTAGAGATCGGGCGCAGCAATCGCAGAAGAAGTGGAAGTTCCAGTAGGCTGGGCCATTCTGTAATGCAACTCTCCCTCTACATCAGACGGTACTACATTCTTGTCCCCCCTCCTGCCTACACCAATACACACACCAAAGATATTGATACTCCTCCAGATTCGGCGCTCGGCAGAACAGACAACCAAGGGCAGGAATGGCTGACCCAGCACGCCAGGCGCCCATCTCAGGGTGACCTGCTCCAGGTGGTGGACGGCACGGAAAAGCGTGAAGAAGGACTGCCCGGTCTCCAGCTTCTGCTCCAGCAGCCTGCTCAGCTCGGGCCTCAGCAGGTTGCAGTACGTCCTGCAAAACGACTCACATCACATTTCTGCACTTGAGTCCTGGTCTAAGGGATTTGCTGATACACTATCTCAGCGTTGCCAGGCCACCTCCTCTCCATCCTGAATGTAAATTGGCCATGTGGTCCTCAGGAGCACAGCATCTGATACTTGAACGATCATGATCATGGGAGGATATTACCCTGTACCAGCTCTTTCAAGTGGAAGGGCATGTTAGGAAGACCAGTGACCATCCTTGATGTCTATACCGGAAAGGATGGGCTCTCATTGACTGCCCCAGTATACCAAAAATAGATTTGCCTGTGACAGCCTGAGGAGAAAATGCAGTAGGGATACGAGGGGTGGGAAAGGAGAATTGATAATGGCCTTGCAACACACCCCTGAAGCCCCCATCTCAATCCTGCTGATAGGTTTCATCTTTAATATGTGTGACGAAGTGAGATTCAGCAGGGATGGAGAAACCGGCAGGAGATGGCAGGCAGGCTGATGCGGCACTCCGCAGGAAAGTGGGCCTGGTAGCACTCCTCGTCATCACACACGTCTTGCACCAGCTGCTCACAGACCGCCGCCAGGGAAGCCACCATGCGGCTGGCTGCGTCGATCGAGCCTGCAGGGCCAGCGGTCGCCGACATGACACCTGCGGAGAACCCAGGCTTGAAAGTTTGTGAGGTTGCTAGTATCAACGAAAAGGAATAGATTCGATAGAGAGGAGGCATTGCTTGCTCCCTCTGAGTTGAATGAGACCAGCTCCTCTCAGGGCCATGGGGCATGTAATCATTGTTTGCTGGTCCATGCCCACATGTTTTCGGGAGATTACATAGTCATCTGCAAGCTTGTGAAAGTTTTTGCCACGTAACGCGCAGAGTTTGTATCCAAGATTGGAAATTGCATGCCTCAAAACGTAACTGGAGGCATACTCTGCATGTCACAGCATCTCACTTCCCTCAAGCGCCGCAATTTATCTGCTTTGGTGGCCCTCCTGCCACTCAAATATTCCCAAATCCATGCACCTGCTTCCCCCAGACCCATTGCCACGCCCAAATAATATCTTCCACCCCCTTCGCGCACACGCAAGACCCATACCCTGCCCCACCTGCGTCTGCTGAGGACTTGGCTGCCAGGCTGCGGAACCGCTGGTGCGCGGCGCGGGACAGCAGCTCCTCGAACACGCCCCCCATGTCGGTGCCGTCAGCCCCCGAGGCGCACTTGGCCACCAGGATCTGCAGGCGAAGCGTGGCCTCCAGCAGGGCCGCGTTCTCCAGGCGGCTGGAGCGGTGCGAGCGGAAGCCCAGCACCGCCTCCTCGCCGATCTGCATCGCACGGTCCGCCACCAGGCGCAGCTGCTGCTGGCTGCCTGCAGGCAGGCACATGCAAAATTTTGGGAATGAGAGAATGGGGAGTGGTTCTGGCGGGCTTGGATTGAGGGACTCTGGGATGTGAGGGTGGGTTGTGGTACTAGCTGGTGGGGATAAGAGGTCGTGCGATGGAGGTAAAGGCTGCTCCCTGCAGAAGCTTCTCTTGGAGAGGAGGGTGCTGAAGAGGAGAAAGGGACTATTGACATTTTTGTTGGAGCACAGCATATGGCTTGTTTCTGATCCTAACATTGCGCCTCTCCCAAGCTCAGATCCCCTTGCCAATCTTTTGTTGCTATCTTGTTATATAGTCTGCAGAATAATCTTCTCGGTTTACAGATTCATTGGATTGAGTCACTCCCTCAATTCCCTTCCTTACCCCTCATCCCTTGCTTGCATCGACCCTGCTATCCTCAGGAAAGCTCACTTGATGGCAGATCATTGCCTCGCATCACATTCAGCACAGGAGTCAGCTCCAGCGTCAGCAATCTCATCCATTCCTCCTCTGGTGCAATATACTTTGCCACCCTCCCCTGCAGATCAGGAATCCCTCCTAAGATGCTGTCGTGTAGAGTGCTCACACAGAACAGTGCTCTCAAACCAGTACGCTGACTCAAGAAAATGTTACTCCAATGGTCCAATTTTGATGGCATATACGGAGCTGCCTGCGTAAGATATGAAAAGAGCACAGGGAGAAGATCACCAGGTACACCAGCATGTAGCTGACATTCTCGATGGCGCATTTGTCCATGAAGGCACGCAGCAGCCAGACCCAGTGCTGTACCTCCCCTGCCATGCACCAACTCAGTAAAAAGCCTGCCAAGAATGTTCCTGAACTGTCCAGGACCCCAAACAAGAATTCGAATCATTGCTGGCACACCTTGCTCTTTGACATCTGAAACTAGCCAGAGTCTCATGCTGGCGAGCCCTTTCCCCCTGAGAGTGATCTGGCAGTACGGCTCAGATGGTAGACTATAGTTAATCAGATATCCAGGCTATATCTGAGAAACTCTCCTCATCAATCACCCTTTCTTGTACAGGCAGGCAACTCCAAACTGTTTGTGTGTGTGTGTGGGGGGGGGGGG
>QAXI01000460.1:315270-328333 GCA_004335615.1 Chloroidium sp. JM | reverse complement strand
TGGACTTCACAGTGAGCGACCGCCACTGCGGGATGGTGCTGGCCACCGCTCTGCAGCAGCGCAGGCGCCACGACCGCATCAAAGACTGCCTGCTGAACGGCGCCGACCCCCAGGTACCCTTCTGATATCAGTCCCTACCACTGAGGGCTGTGCTCGACTTCGGTTGTCCCACCTCAAAGATAGTTCTTTCACCCCCATGCTTTCCATTGATCCCTCCGAGTCAGATGCAGACATGTTTCCCATGTTCACTTCCCACTGCTGTCAATTCGGAGCGCAACCATGACTTGCCAAAGCCATGTCTGGTTTCCTCTGTGCAACAACCCTCGCCTCTCAGCATTGTTTCCTTGTTTGACTTGTCCGAGAATGACCAGCAATGCACAAAATCTGGTGCTTGAGTTGCCGAACATAACTGGCAGGAATTAGTAATCATGGCAATCTTGGCCATGCTTGAATTGCTGTCCAGGAATTAAGCGAACACCTTTCCTCCTTGACAAAAAATATCTGTTGGCAAATGAACGCACTTCCCCACCTGATATGCTGGCTTTTCTTTGATATGCAAAGCGTATTTATGCGTGCTGTGCGCAGCAAGTATGCCACAAATGCAGATCATTAGCTAATAAAGCGACGTCTGTGCAGCATCGCGACCCTCAGGACTTGAAGCACCTTAACACAGCGCTGAAGCGCAGCATCACTCACAAGTTTCCCACCATCGTAACGCCCTCCAACTTTGCATGGAAGGTCAATCCCTTCCGCCCTTATGCCTATATGGGCAGACATCTGCGTCGACAGACGCGTGATGCCCGTCACTGGAGGTCTTCTGTGGAATATTTTGCCACCACAAATTCCGGAGGCTGACTAGATGGTTGGTTGCCATCAAACACTCCATCTTCCTTGAACAGGACAGCCATATACATAAGTTGCCAAGTGATCAGGTCTAGGGGCACCAGAAGAACAATCTCTATACAGATGTCGCTCCAAGACAACATTTTCAAGGTGATTTGAGTTCGCCAAGGGTGTTTGCTTCCAGACCTCACGGGTGTACGCCTTTCAAATTGATGTTGTCCCAGCCTACAGTGTGCTGCAGATCAGCCCAGATTTGACGGCACAGCAGGCGGCCGACCGCTACACCGGATTTTCCGACAGGGTGCCCCAGGACGACCTGGAGGAGGCGCTGGGTTATTTTGAATATGCCGTTGCTGCGTACTATGTTGTGGTAAGTGCCAAGGCTTGGGCCTAATATATTATCATCAGGCGGCTAGGCTCCACTGATTTTTACTGGATTCATTGCGCTGTCCTCTAGATACTAATGGATGGGTATGACGGGCCATCATTGTCATTTCCTTCTGAGAGGGTGAAATAATGCCTCCTGTATGGAACGGGATGTATAAGGGCATTGATGCCACGAATGAAGATTTACTCATAACAACATCTTTCAAATATACTGGCACTGTTTCAGCCACTGAGGATGTCAGGTGCAAATCCTGAGACCAGGGAGGGACAGTCTATTTCTGCCATTGATTTGGGGCGGAAGCGAGGATCAGCAATGGCATTGTATCCACAGAGATTTCGAGGGAATACAACATAGCAACAGCAACGATCGCAGGCAGCATTCCTGCAAGATCCTTTCCTTGACATGTACCCCACCCCCTCCTCACAATCCCAACCCCACCTCTAGTCCCCCAACATGCTCCCATGTTTTGTCAAACGATTGCAGGACCAAGGCATGACAGCGACCGATGACGGCCAGACCAAGGGCGGACTGGAGACCACCAAGAAAGGAGCAGGAAACGACAGCCTGTTGGATCCTGGGTCCCTGGCGGAGCGCCCCATGGGGGACGACCCTCCCCCCAAGAACGAGGACCTGGCCGATGAGACTGCCCCTACCTTCAAGGTGATTATGGCAATTGATACGATTGTGCTAAAGATTGTGGCACCCACATCATGAGGATGTGCTTGTCTGAGTGCTTTGGCTAGCACAGCAACGGAGCTCTTGCTGCAGCTCTTTCTGTACAAAGCTCATCAGTCACCTCGAATTGGCGGCTCTGACCATTGCCAACAGATTGGTTTGGACTTGGCAGAATGAATGATCCATAGACAACCATCCCGGACAGCGAGTGCCTCATCGAGATTCAAACACTGCAAGCATAATTGCCAAGCAAGCTTCACAATGCAAAAATCAATGTCAAACAAGTACACTGTAAGCACTTCTTGCAGAAAAGAAAATCGAAGTTGAAGCCTGCTCCTATCTATTCTTCCCCGTATAGTTTTCCCAGCTTAAAGTTTGAAAGCATCACAGCATACCTTAGGGGGGTTGATGTGCAGGAGCACCCAGACCCCATCTCAACCGATGCCAGCATCGTGGCGGGAGTGGTAGTCGGGACTGGCGGGCCAGAGTCCTCGGGAGTAACGCCCCCTGAGTATCCACCGGCGAACGGAGTCCCCCAGGTCCTCAAGGATCACAATGTCAAGCCTGGAGGGACCCCCCCAAGCCCCCATGCACGTACTGGCCCTTCCAAGACGGACAACGAGCGAGCAAGCCCTATCAAAGAGGAGGAGGATGCTCAGGATGCCGAGGAGAATTTGGGCGAAGGAGGAGCAGGACAAGAGGGTGGGGTGGGAGCTGCCGACCCCAATATGAGCGGGGAAACGCGCATCGCCGTGGGGAATGGGGCCGAGGGTGAGGAAGCCGATGAGAAGGAGCGCCCCGATTTGAGGGGCTCGATCGGCGGCGGTATTGAGAAGATGAGGAGCAAGATCAGTGGCAAGCACAGCAAGGTGACGCGCCTTTCTATAAACTGGGGAGACAATAATTGAAGGACTCAAGGCTGGATATCAAATGGCAAGACAATTTGTGTCTCCTGATATGTCAAATAGCGAAAGGCAGAAAGTTGTTTGAGAACGGGAGTAGAGGTTATTTCGCATTCTCTCTGCAGGTCAAAAAAGACAATAACAGACAAGCAAAAACGCAAAAGGGAGGGGGGGGGGGGGGGGGGGGGGAGGAGTGGCGAGGGTGATTAGGGAAGAAGGGAAATCGCAGCGGAAGTGAGTTGTGGCTTGGAATACTTTTGCCCGATGCCATGATGCAAATTCGAGGACAACTTGCACCGTCCTATCTCAAATCGCAAGAACAGTGAGCTGAAAGAAGCTGATCTCAGGTTCCTTTTAAAAACATGTCGACGACACCTGCACCGAAGTTATCCTTGATCCGCCACTTGGCTCCTCAGGTAGACGACTTTCTGCAGGCTTCCCAAAATATACAACATGGGGCTTGCCTGACTGCAGGTGCAGTCAAAGGGGATGTGCAGATGCAAGAGCGAGGTTGTGGAATCCACTCCCCTGGATGCTCTGGATTGCATCTACAGTAGAGCAGACAATACAATATTGGTACACCACGTTCCCCTTTCCCCCCTGCTGACCCTGTCGTAACTAGTTTAGCTCTTCACGGTGGAGATTTCAGAGCACAAATACACGATCCTCTGTGCCAAGATCTTATCGGCACTCTCTCTAAATAAAACCTGCTTGCAGTCTGCATTGCCAGTAAAACTTTATATTAAATTTCATAATGTTCATTTACCTTGCGAATGCACTGCCTGACTTGTAAGACCGCGCGGGCCATAGTATATACTGGCGGTAGCCTCTGGCACGAATCTGCCTTTCACTGCCATGATGGTTGCTTTTACTGGCCCTCAGATCCGCAGCGGCTTTGCAGGGAACCCTGCCCTATATGATCGCCCTGGATTGGGAGCGCAGAGCCATCGTGCTGGGCGTCCGCGGCACGTGAGCACACCCCCCCCCTCCCCTCCCTCTCCCCTCCAACATCTCAAGAACAGAATTTCTGCCTGGCCTCCTGTTCTCTTGGGGCTTGCTGTGGTCTCATTAATATAGCATGGAGGGGAGGGGTGAGGGCTAGGGTGGGAAAGAGGACAGCTAGAGAGACTAGGCAAACGACGGGAAAAGTAACTTTGGTTGGGCATTATATGAGTTTCAGGGATGGCGGAATAGGTGCCGTTTGGAAGCTGCAGGTGGCGCTTCATTGAAAAACACGAGATGTCCGAGTGGGGTGTTGCTGAGGCTATAAAATCGCAAAATGCCATGCAGGTCGTCTATTTCTGATGCCCTGACGGATGCTATTGCACAGCCCATCCCCATCCTGCCCTGGCTTGGAGACGTGATTACCGTAAGTCGTTTCCCTCTTATTTGCGGGGATTTTTGTCACCCATGTCTGGAAAGCATGACCGTCTTTTCCAATAAGGCAATAAGGGCTCAGGAATGAGATGTGTCTGATTTGTTGTCAACTTCAGCAGGAGTCATGAATGCAGCTGCTGTGCATTTGAGTAACCTTCGCCGACATTCTCTATACATCTGCCACTTTCCCCCTGTGTGCAATCTAAGACTCAAAGCAGGCACCAGAACACCATGTAAGTGCTGAAATTTGTCCTCACCTTGGTCGTTCTCGCCCTCCTTCCTCTCCATCCCCACCTCCCCCCTTCACACATCTCATACCTTATAGCCAATCCTTTCCTGCTCCTGCCTCACGAGATGACATAATGTAGAGTTGCCAGGGGGAATCCCTTCTTTTGCCCCTGTGCTGCCCATTCCCCTCAAGAAATCAGAACCCGGAACAAACACAATGATTACTGGACACTGCAGGAGCCAAACGGCGGGATTGCCTCCGTGCACTCGGGCATCCTCGCCTCGGCGGCAGCCCTGAACCACGACCTGGAGGACCACGGCATCCTGAGCGCCCTGCTCACCGGGGCGGCGGTGGACCGCAAGGCGCGAGAGGAGCACACGGCCGCAAAACCCCCGCCCATGAACGACGCGATGATCGCCGCCTTTGCGTCGTCCCCAGAGGCGGCAGCCTTCATAGACCTCAACGCACTCGCCACATTGAATGGTACATCCGGAGCCTGTGGTTTCAGTCTGATCTTTAAATCCACAAGCAATCTCATGCTGAGCTTGCCAGACATGCAGGAGACTTGAGCCTTTTGCCAAGTTTCTCCCTCACCCATGGCTGCCATAGCACCTCCATGTGCCACTCTTGACATCTTCTGTGACAGCTGCTCAAATCAAGCAGGCCGAGTGAGCCTGAGTTTCATTGGCAGGCTCATTATGCAACATCCCTAATCTGCTTTTGAGGTTTCCTCTCCAGACCGGTGCGCAGGAAATCCTCTCGATGCTTGTTGCCAGGAGCGTCCTGAAATGATCAATCGATACGTTTGAAAAATTGAAATGACGATCTGCTTGAGATAAAATTTTAATCACTGCAACATTGACTAGTGTTCATCTGCCGTCCAAATTCACCCCGTTCAACAGAGGAACTCATGCTTCAGCACGGCATGTGGGTTCATGAAAGGATCCAAAGAAGGAGCAGCAGGTAGACATGACTGTGATCAAGAGCCCAGAATGAAAAGGTCAGGACACAAGGGCAGAATATTCCCCTGACAATGCAGGCTCAAGCGGGGAAAGCCAGGCTCACGGCTCTGCAGCCCTCGATCTGCCAGACAACCAACCCCTTCACACACCCATCAGCCCCATCGCCGAATCTCCCACTGCCCCACCCCCTGCAGAGCCGAAACGGCAACGCCGCAGATCTGTGACCTTCGCACAACCCCAAATGGACGCATCTGACGGACCTGAAGGCGCATCCGCTGGGGCCCAGCAGCAATCTGGGGAAGACCAGGGGAAGCAAGAGGGGGCCCAACCCCGCTGGAGCACCCCTTTTGCGAGCGCGAGCATGCAGCAGAAAGTTGCCGAGACGGGTCCCCATTGCGGGAGGCGCCATGAGGAGGAGCAGAGCGGTGGACATGGAGCGTCCGCGGTGGCCGCCGACAAGCGGGCCGTGCGTTTCCCTGCCAGATGGTGCACCGTGGAATGCTCTTTGACAAGGCTCACGTGTCTGCGAGGGTGGAAGATCTGTTTGCGCTGCTTTAAGTCTCTGTGGGCACCCATGCATCGAGATTCTCCTTTGGGAGGTCTCAGAGTGGAGCAGGCGAAGCTCATGTGGCCGCCAGAGCGCCCTCTCCAGTCTGCGTACTTGTGCATAGATGAGTTCATGGCCTTCAGTGAGCATGCCAAAGTCCTGCTGCCATTCCAGATTACATCAGGTCTACCTAAGGCTTTCCTTTAGAGGACTCCTCCCGATCTGACAATGCGCTGAAGGAAGTGGATTAGAAAGAGTGCTTCGTTCCTGCCAACCTTGCATGACTGTTGAGGCACTGGATGCAGGGAACCATGACTGCCCAGGAACTGATGGCCATGGACAGCGACGTTATCAGACAATGCCTGGAGGTGCAAGACTCCCAGAGGCTGCGCAACGAGGAGGCCCGAAACGCCTGGCAAGCATTGCGCAAGCACCCCTCCCTTTTCAGGCAAGTCTTCCTCATTTTGGTGCAATATTGGGGGACTGTGATGTACGGGAGTTGAAAATTTGGTCACGAGAGCTGCAGTACTGAATTTATCGGCCATGATGACAGTAGGAAGGCAGGACGCCAGTGCAACATCGACTGTATGAATCTGAATGTGTGGGCATGTCAGCCATATGCAAAGGTCTGAGATGTGACAAGAGCAGGCCTTGGATGTTCCGCAAACGGCGCACTCAAGCTCATGAGTCCTGAATCAGAATCGACGTTTGACGCACCGGAATGCAGTCAGCTGCGCCACCCCTCCCCCGAACGGGCCAGCAGAGCGGGTCGCAAGCCAAGAAGAGACCCACCACGCTCAAACACCAACACCCCTGACCTCTCCCGCCAGCAGTCGGCCGACGTTGACGGCGGCGTCAATCCCAACCCCTCTCCCCCGCGACGGAGACACAGCCATTCCAGCCGCCTCAGGCCCGCTCTGAAGCCGATCGTGAGTGGGGTAGTGAGCTCCAGCGAGGGGAGCAAGCTTGCAGTTCCTCCAGATCTGGCGAGGATGATGGAACAAGCCGGCGCTGCCACTCTGGACGAAGGCTCCCAACCCCAGCACCAGGTGTTGGACGATGACAGGTGTGGAACGTTTCTCATGGCTTGCAGTATTTTGCTTGCTGTGAAGCACCGCTTTCCATAAGAAACTTTACCACAGATGCCAAGAGTTGTCACCTTCCTTCTACATCCCGACATTGCCCTTTGAGCGTTACACTTCAGAGGGAGTCCCTTGAAACGCATCTCCAAAGGCTCATCGGCTTCTGAACCAAGTATAGCGGTGTTATTCTGCCTCTCACTGAGTCAGCCAGGCTCAAGAAACTCTTTGTCTTGCCTCACATTCCCCTAATTCCCAGAGCAAACAGTGGGTAAAGCGCTTGGCATTACCAGTAGCTGCATCTCCACCGTTAGACTTCATTGACAGGTGCTGGCAGCCAGGCGCAGCTCGTCAAACCAACTCGATGATTGATCACCCTGATGGTGTCTGTAGCCTACTTACCAATCATCTTTGCTCAGCCTGAGGTGGCTAGGAGATTGATCTTTTCAAATTGTTCTCTCACCAAACCCAGTCGACGTGCAGAGGCGTGGATCTGGAGGAGGGGCGCCGCTCCCAGACCCTGCCTGACAACCTGGCGACACCAGCCGCTTCCCTGGGCAGCAAAAACCTAGGAACTCCTGAGAGGAGCCAGCGCTTGGGGAGGTGGAGGGGGAGGGAGGGGTCCATGCGCAGGGCAGGATCCCTCCGACACATGTTTGCATCCAGGGACGGCCGCAACAGCATGGATCGTGGAGGGGAGGCCTCCATGGAGGGCGCAAAGTCGGGCTTCATGCCTGAGCTGGGCAATAAAATGAAACGCCTGTATTCCGTGAGCCTCCTACCCTCTCAGTGATCGTCAGCTGGAATTTTGGGGTTTGTAAGGAGCCCTTGAAAGCAACCTGCAATATTTGACAGAGGAGCGACAGGTCCTCATGTAATGCATTTTCGGCATGGCCAATTTATTGAATTCAATGTACAGTATGATCTCCGTTGAGCGATACTCCTCGCTGACCAAATTGAATGTGTCTGTAAAGGAAATTTTCGTCCGGGAAAGAGGACAACATGAACACTCTGAATTTGGCAGCACAAGCAGCTGGATACTCAAGGGAAAAAATGTCTCCCAGTGATGGTCACCCAAAGGAAGTCTTTTTTGTTGAAGGAAAGATGTTATGCTCGACAGGCTGCAAGGTCGCTCATTTACAATGCAGGATGCCAAGGATGCCTTGCGAGACTCCTCTCCTCAGGGCTCCCCAACACGGCGTCGCGCAGCAAGAGAGGCAGCTAGGTATGCATACCACGCTGAAGAACAGAGATGCAATTACAGTCATCGCCGCATGCTGCTTGCACAATGTCATCACTCCAGCTACTCAATTTCCTGACGTGGCTTGCATAAGAAAGAAGGCCTGCTGCTACTTCCTAATTGGCAGATTCATTCACCCTTCTTGCCATGCTTGCCTAAGAAGTCATTCCATGAGCCCTGATGCGGCCGGAAGACATGAGGGGTCCATCTCGCAGGGAGGCGCGGCAAAAGGCGCACGAGGAGCGGCACCGCCACTTCACGGAGGCCATGAAGTCGGTGGAGGACCAGCTGCAGAAGACGTTCCTGCCCAAGATCTTCAAGAGCCAGCAGGACCTGCGCAAGCTCCAGGATGCCACCCTCCAGGTCTGCTCTCCTAGTCCTCTTTACCCCCCGGCCCTGCCAACCCTCCAACCGGAGCTGTAGAAGGAGAAGGCAATGGATAATGCATATCCAAGCCAACTGCGATGACGTTCCTTCCTTTCAAGAGCTTTCTGCTAGAGGTCTCTTTTAGGATGGATGTTGTAGTTGGAGCGGGAAGGTATGGTGTTTTTGACCCACAAGCTTTGGCTCCACAATCACGGACAGAGCACCATTCCAATTCACAAGCGATCACATCACTCCTGCTAGAAAGTGTTGAACTGACCGAAAGATAGTGGCCAGGGATGTCCTCAGCAAGCATGGTCTTATGCTTTTGATAGACCCTTATACCCAGAAAGCAAATTCCGAATCGATCGGACTTCCATAACTTGCGCAAAACAAGACCAAGAAGTCTGAGGTGGCCCGAATCACAGGAGGAGCAACTCCAGAAGCGGGCCAAGTTCAGGGCCAAGCAGCTGGAGCAGCTGGAGGCACGCAAGCTGGACTGCAGGGTGAGCTTGAACATCCCCGCCCCTTCTCTTCCCCCAACCCCTGCCCTCCCAATAGGGAACATGCAGATGCTCACCCGTACGGCCTGGGGGAGCTTGGCGTGCTGCAGGAAGGTGTGCTCCCGGATCTCCACCCGCGAGCCGTGGTGGCGCCCAGGGTCGTCAAAGAGGCCTGGGTCGAATACGTAGTCCAAGGGGCACGTGAAGGGCAGCGGCATGTCAGGCGCTCCCGGCGCCCTGCACTGCTCCAGCCCCTCCCTGCCAGGCATACCAAATTCAATATGTGGGCCTTTCGGTTCAGGGAAAGGACGTATCGATCATATGGTATTTTTCATTCGTCACTCCCCTCTAAAGGTACAAGATACTGCTCCGTTCAAAGTTCCAGTGGTTTCCCTGCACTGCTCCAGCCCCTCCCTGCCAGGCAGGAGCCTCAGACTCAGCATGCATTGCGTGACACATCCTCGATCCTCAGTGGCGGTCATCTGGGCGATGTTTGGAAGACGAATAGAACAAGGATGGCATGGCCTATGCATTTTGGATCACCCCACAGCTCTGTGACATCCTGTCATACATCGCAACAAGCTTCTGCATCAGGCAGGCCGGAATGAATCGTAATATATTGTCTTGCTGAGAGCTGGTCTTTCAGGACTCGCTGGGATGAATTGTAGAGGTTCCGAAAGACCACCAATAGACATCTCTTAGAGAGCTTGGCAAGTCAGTGTGTTCCAGTTTTACATCAGACTTGAGACTCAGAGGCTGTCGTGATAAAGGCTGGGAATCTTCCAGCTGCTTGCCAGACCAACAAAGCAGAGTAGGGATTGCAGGTTCCACCTGTCCTGCCGTGACAGGGAGAGAGGGGACCAGGCTCACCAGGCTCTGTCGCATAAGCAGGTGAGCTTGGGCAGTATCAGGGTTCGCTTCAGTGCCACCGCAAGTGCGATGCCTGCTCGGACCTGCAAGTCGACAACATCATCCTCATGGGCATCCAAAGAAAAGCTGTCGCCTGTGGGCGGGCTGACGACTATGCAGGAGATGCAGCAGGCAAGCAGGCAGCCAGGCAAGCAGATAGAATCTGGCTGCACATGGAAGCTTTCGTGCGTGCTTGACTTGCAAACACGCCGCAGGACCCTGAACTCTGTGCCGGCGACCATTTCAGGGACGGCCCTAACAAGCAAGCCTTCTTCAGTGTTTGGTTGGCAGCCACTTCTGGTAGGTCGTCTGGTCAAGCACCTGGAGGAGCTGCTTGTTGAGGGCAGTGTTGTGGAGTTGCAGCAGCTGCGAGTCCGTCATCCCCCGCGGCGGAACAGGCGGCTCCTCCACAGACACCTGCAAGTTCCATTGTTCCATATCAACGAATCTCGTCTTCTCCAAATCGTACCTTTGAAACGGATCTCATCACCTCATCCAGTTTCGATAGTGATCCAACTGTATTTCAAATCATCTCACAACATACAATTACTGATGTAAGAACGTGTGGGAATGTGCTGGCCGCTTCAGCTTGCCAGGCTGTGCAAGTCATCCATCTCTACAGGTCTTATATTCATTGCTCAGCACCCTGTATGGGAGCCTGGGTGGCCATGGTTTGGCAAGGTACAGCGCCACCTCCTCCAAGTCCTCGGTGTTGCGTCGACCCTTCAAGGGGATGGACTTTTACAGGACAGAGGACGCCCTGGAATTCCCAGGTTATCTCGCACGGACAGCTTTTCTCTCAGGAGAGAAAGTCTCTTACGCGAATGGGCACTCAAAGGAGCATTCACTGTACGAGATTGTGGCAGGTGAAGACTGGAGGGCCACCTGGATGAAGCGGGTGGTGCTGTCGTAGTAGGAGGGAGGGTCCAGCCACAGTCCGGCCTCCCTCAGACGGTGCCGCTTGCCCTTGAGGGAGCCCTCGTTCATGTTGACGTGCACGCTGTAGGGCTGCGCCTGGCCCTGTGCCAGCACGGAATCCGTCAGGAAGCTGGTGTCGACCACCTTGCTGGAGATTCAAGTGTGTATACAGTATTGGTTTCATCCTTGAGGGTGCATTCTGTGCCACTGATGTCTGGGTCGTAGTTGCACCCCATAGAGCATGCGTGATTAAGGGGGAAGGTCAAGCTTTCGAAAGGAAGTTTTCAGAAGAGGTCGCAGAATAGAAATCCTGTGCCTGTATCTCTCAAGTCAAGGGGTGAATCGGCAAGACGGCAGGGACGTCACGTCTTCAAAGCGAAAATCGGCACCCCCATGCAGCTGTCATGCTTGAGCGGTGTGGCTGAATGAGCAAGACGGGACAGAGGGCGCGACAGGGAGAGGAGCCACGACAAACCTCATGCAGCTTCTGCACGAAGTAGGTGTGGCCGTTCATGAAGCCCAGCACGGGGAGCACCCCGACCGCCAGGTGCCTCTGGGGTCCCATGGCCAGTCTGTCTTTGTGGATGTCCTGACGCAGGGGGGTGGTATGCTGAGACACCAGCGTGTTGAAGGCCACTTGGTCCACCCTGCGAAAATGGTATGACGTTTTTTCAAACGAAGTCAAGTGTGCTCTCATACCTTGAGTGGTGTCTTCCTTGCGCCTTCCGTTCAGATTCTTGCTTTTGGTGATGACAGCAAAAGTCAACGAGGGGTGGCCAGATGTTTCATTGCACCTTTGTCTCATCTGATCTTCTCTAGGCAGATGTGGTCTCGAGGCAGTCATGGAACGACACCAATCTGCAACGCTGTAATTATGAGCTGGAACCCCACCCCATCTCTAGGCCTGCCCAGGGAACCCACATGTGCTGAGTCAAGGACTCAGGAGACATCAGTTTTCCCTGTGAAGTGGAGGGGTGGGGAGGGGAGGGGACACACCGCCCTCAAGGTGCGCGTTTTCGTCCATCCTGTCCTTGGCAGCCTCTTCCGCCAGGGCAGCCAGGCTGACTGTGGCCTTCTTCCTGGTGGGGGGGGCCTCAATCTTCTCCTCTGCAAAAGGCGAAAGTGACCTTGAGGCGAACTCAGAGCCGCATCTCAAGCCACGAGAACCAGTGGCCCTTCAGTTCGACCCATAGGGAGTCCAGGAGTGGAGGCCGAGTTGCTGCAGGAAGTCAGGGAGAAGACAGCGCTTCAGATTGGCCAAGGCAACGTTCCGCGTTGGAAGGTGCACAGCGAGGCGGGGACGGAGAGAGACAGGGGTTTGACATCACCAGAGGCCTTGGTCTTTGCCAGGTTGTCGACAAACTCCTGGGCCGCCTGCTCCTTGCTGAGCGCGTTTTTGAACACCTCGGAGGCCTTCTCTATGTCGCTCTTGCCACCGCCGGCGTCCTCTGCCGCCGTCTTGCCCACCTCCTGCTGCCTGATGATGTCATTGACGGCGGTTTTCACTGCATCCACGCCGCCCTTGCGGCCCCTGCCCCTCTGCAAGAGCACAGACACGCTCGACCTGGAGATGCGGGCTTCTCAAGCCCCTCTTCTTCGCGGTCTCCAGACAGGGCTACACCAGTTGCCGTTGGGTCTATCTTGGATGGTGCCCTTGGTTAGAGTGGTCTCCAAGAGGCGTCATCCGGGTCGCAGAAGAGAGGAATATTTGGAGTGGATGAGGAGGTGCCCCTCAGCATTCATAGAACTAATTATGCTTGATAAAGCATGTCTGGTAACCTGAATGATGTTTCGGGTAGCATCCGGTGCGTGAGAGCCACCGCAAGTGAATGAATAAAGACGTCCCACTCACTGTTGGAAGCTTGCAATCAGCTGGTCTCAATCTGCCCCAAGACAGTCTAAATGGTTTTAACCATCTTCGCTGGGCATGTCACAGCCAGCCTCACCTTTTCCAACCTTTCCTGCTCCCTCCTCAGCTTCTTCAGCCTCTCCATCTCCTCGGGGCTCTGGTCCTGCCCATCCTCCAGCACATCCTGGTCGGGCTCGTCATCCGGCTCGCCGTCGTCCTGTGAGAACATCAGCACCGTTGTCTGGACTGCAATCAGAGAGTGATGGTGGTGGTGGAGGG
>QAXI01000460.1:291291-310713 GCA_004335615.1 Chloroidium sp. JM | reverse complement strand
CCACCCTCC
This sequence comes from Chloroidium sp. JM, assembly GCA_004335615.1. Classification (NCBI taxonomy): domain Eukaryota; kingdom Viridiplantae; phylum Chlorophyta; class Trebouxiophyceae; order Watanabeales; family Watanabeaceae; genus Chloroidium; species Chloroidium sp. JM. The sequence continues at coordinate 310,704 of QAXI01000460.1, read as the reverse complement.
CCCATTCCCTTCCCCCCTACAGACCCTACACATAGACATGGCCCAAAACTGCTCACCTGTACGGCAGTTGACGTATTCGCCGATGCCCTTGAGCTTGGCGGCGTTGTGGAAGTAGGCGGAGCAGATGGCCTTGCGCACCAGGTCCCAGTCCGCGCCCGCGCTCTCCACGTTGACCTTCTGCTGCTGCATGATGTCCAACAGCTGCTGCCGCACCTCCTTTGCCTTGCGCAGCACTGCATGGGGGGGCGAATTTACTCAGCTCAGGGCATTTATGATGTAGTGGCATGGGTTTAGAGCCTTTGCGTTGCTGTGCTAACAGACTGTCCTTTAAGTGCATGATAGGATGGCGTTGCCAGAATGTGCCTTCGTGAGGGTGACATGCCGCCAGCATTCATAACACTTTTCAACGCCACAAATTTCAGCAGTATTTGCACCTATTTAGCGTGCCGCAAAGTCAGACCCATGCATTTACGCTTTGGACTGGTAGATGCAATGATTCCACCCATTTAAAATATGTACTCTGGAGGCTGGACTAGCTATCAGGGAGCCATTGAGTTGAAGTCGTATGTGGAAATTACTGAGAGCTGTTGTACATTGCTGCAAATTGTTGGTATGCTGCATCAGCCCCACGAATGAACACTCCAGGAAGAGCAATGGTCGGAGAGATGGAGGATACAGATGTAATCTACCTTTGGCCTGCAGGAAGTGGTCTGAGCACCAGTCCCCACGGTAGCCGTTGTTCTTCCACTGCTGGTAGATGTGCAACAGGGTGAGGTGGTCCGATTCAGGAACGAAAAACTTCTCGCGGGCAGAATCGCTCTCCTCGGCCCTCTCAGGTGGTCTGCAGCCATGCGTCAGGCAAATGCAGTGTGTCTGTCCAGAGAGCAAATACCCGTGGGAGGCTGACAGATCTCTTCGACTTGAGTACTCTTGATGCTTGATGTCGATGAGATATCAACACCTATGGACAAAAATCCTTCTGTTGCCTCGGAAACCAATCCCCGGCAGCGACCTCTATTTGAGAGTTTTCTCTTCGAGGGTATTCTCTTGTCTGGTAGCCACATCCTTGGCCAAGCGTCCATGTTTGGCGTACACTTTCTTCTCCTTTGAAGTTTTGAAGAAATCAGCTGAGGTGCAAACATATGGTCTGTGAGAGAAGGGGCACCTGAAGAATACAGAGGGCACAGAGAGCATGCTGACGATGGTGAGCACTTCATTGGCACACCCCAGCTGGCTGCCTATCAGCAGCATCTTGGCCAGGGGAGGGTCCAGTGGGAACTCCACCATCTTGCGACCTGCGGAGAAGCACGAGAGTGAGATTGCCAGTTGATTTTGGTGTTGGTTGGTTGGTTAATTGCCAATTGATTTTGGTGTTGGTTTTGGTGTTGGTTTTGGTTGGTTGGTTGGTTATGTTTGTCACGTGCGTGCCTCTGATTGTCACGCGCGTGCCTCTGTCTCGGGATACCCTCTGCCCAGGGGATGTTTGCATGCACTTCAGCCGCTTTCTGCACACTCTTTTTATTTGGCATCCTACTCTTTAGGGGCAAATTCAAGACAGAACAAACCCCAGTTCCACCTTAATTCCCCCAGGAACAACCTCCTTGCTTTTCTGCCCCCCTCATTATCCTGCACAGCCATGTTCTGCACAACGTCAAAAGATACAGCATGCACGTAGAGGGAGAGATCCCTGCCCTCTGTTTCCTTCACGTGTCATTGTTTTCTTCCTCTCGTTTGCCCTCCAAACTCGATGTGCATCACCAAGGGAAGCAGTGAGAGGAACAGTGCGCACCCAGGGGAGTGAGCCCCCCTGTGTTGTCCAGAGCCGTCAGCACCCACAGCTGGTACAGGGTGTTGTGGATATTGTCCTTGGGGGGCGGGTCCATGAAGTCAAAGTCCAGCAGGTTTTCGACGTTCAGGGACTTCAGCAGCAGCACTGTGTTGCCCAGGTTGGTGCGCTGGATCTCAGGCACCGTCACCTCCAGCATCTCATTGCGGAACGCCGTCTCCGTGTACAGCCGCCTGCAGGTATTCAGGTCAAGTTTGCTGAACATATTCTCTGAATGGTGGGCTGTCACCTTGAAAAAATTCCAAACCAGCGCATTCCCAAGTCATGTGCCTTCCATCGCTACTGATTTGTTGTCCCCAGTGCCATGACTCCCCCAACTACATGACTCCCCACACCGCAGATTGTGAGCTGCAATCTTCCTGACATGGCGCTCCGCTGCTGCAACCCATGGCTCGATTTTTAAATTGAGAATCGAAGCCCAAAACCGCACTGGACAAGATTCGAACTTGCGCAGGTTTCCCCAATCGGTTTCGAGCCGATCCCCGTAACCACTTGGGTACCAGTGCGGACCGATCCCGACGACTTTTTTGGTGGTCATGTATCATCGACAAATTCTAATCATCCTCCCTGCAAAGCTCAACGCGTTCATTACTTCATTATAGAATGTAGGCCGGCGGATGTTGTGATTCTTTCTCTCTCCATTCACCTTACCACAAGGCCGCTGTAATGCCTTGCCATTTCCAATCCTCTCTCTAACTGTCTGCTCCCCTGCTTTACAGTTTCCTTTCTTATGGGGTTTGAGTTTTCCCCCCTGTCAACAATAGTTAGTCCAGCGTAACTGACAACCGGTCTCACCAGGTCGTTCCTGGCCCTGTGCGTCCAGCGCGACCCTTCCTCTGGTTGGCTGCCGCCTGACTGCACGGGAAGACCTGGAGGGCATCCATCCCCATTTTTGGGTTGTACACCTGCATGAAAGATCAATATGCTTACACACTCCTTCCAATAATTTCTGCAATGAGCATCCTTTCGTGATTCCTGCAGAATCGGGCACTGAGGTACACCAATTCAGCTTTCGTTCATGTTCTGTCACTGACAATGTACACCTGAACAATGCAAAGCAAATTTGATACCCCATGGTGGAGGATACAAATATGTATTGCGCGCCTTAGCATCTGAACGCATTCCAGAGGATTGACCCCACAGAGCAGCCAACCGTTTCCTTTGTGTGAGACAAAACTGTGTCATGGAAGCTTTCAAGCTGCCACTCCTTTCTTCCAGAAGAGGCAGGCTGACAAGCCGACAAGCCTCTCTCCAGCGGGAGGCAGGTGAGTTCACCTTCATCTTGCAGTAACCTGAGTCGATGACATACAGGATCCCATCGACAGTGAGGGAGGTCTCGGCAATGTTGGTGGAAACAATGCATTTCCTGGCACCCTCTGGGGCTGGGTCGAAAATTTTGGCCTGCAGATGTACTTGAATTGAGATAGGAATCCGCCTCTGCAGTGATTGATGGTGACATAAGCAGGTGGTGCAGTTTGCACACAGAAGGCGCTGGCCGTCATTCCAACAGGAGGACAGTTGGATTGGGGTGAGAAAGTACAAAGCTTGTTGCACAGAATCAGCATGCCATTGATCCTGGAACGCACAGAAGGTGAGCATTTGCTGAGCCGGTCAGGAACAAATTGGTAGGCCTGGCTAACGCAAACATGCAATTTTCGACTGCTGATGGCTCAGCATCGTATCCCGTGGAGGGGGGCTTGATGCTGCAAGAAAGGGTCTGGGAAGCACCTGGAGGTCTGATGGCAGCTGGGAATAGATGGGCAGGATGAGCAGCTCAGGAACATCTTCTCCAAGCTGTTGCAGCCGCTCCTGCAGCAGACGCATGAGGAAATGGAGGACGGAGGTGTACCATAACGAGGGAACGGCGTCTAGGGGGAGCAAGAATTGGCTTTCCAATACGAGTTGTGAATTGTGCTGTGCACTCTGCCTTGAATTGACTTTCCTACCTTATGGAAGGTTTCAGGTTGCTGCAAATTTCCATTCAAGAAAAGAGAGAAGGGCAAAGAGAGAAGCATGATCAAAGACGTGTCGCACACGCCAAGGAAAAAGGCAGCAAGCGGCATGCTCATTTCATCACCGGCAAGGTCTGACCATGCGTGAGGACTTTGATCCAAAAGGACATTGGTTGCTCATGATGGGCAATCTTTGTGTGACTTCAAATCGCAAATTGCAGGGCTGTGAACCAGCCAGGCTGGCGGGTTATGGGGAGAGGACTCACCGCCAGGGAGAAGCAGGTGGCTTCGATCTCTTCCTGCCCGGTCATGAAGATGAGGATGTCACCAGGCGGGTGACCCAGGTGCACAGCCATGGCCTGCTTCACCGCAGCTTCCACGTAGTCCTCCTGCCACGACAAAAATAGAAATGCTGAGCAACACAATGTCGTTGCTGAGCAGCAGATCCTGACAGGTCCGGGATCTTTTACCCGCACTCTTTTGGGCCAACTTCTCCAATCTTCATCCCAATGATCTTGTTGCCAGATCTTGTTGCCAAATTGACAGACAACCTCTGCTGCTCAGCAGCAAATTGTTTGCCAGGAAATGAATGCATTCCTGTGGGACTTTAGCAGCCTATCAGCATCGATTGCGATGGAACGATCTTTAAATGAAGATTGAGGATTTCGGGGCTCCCGGAGAGCTGGCTGTGTGATGGAAAGCAGAGTCTGATGATAGAGTGGCTGGCTGGACCATTTCAAGAATCGGTCTCACCTGCACGGTCTTGCTGTGTAGCACCTCCACGGGGAAGGTGCGCCCCGGGATCTGGAAGATGGGCACTGTGCCGAAGAAGTTGGCGAACTTCTCGGCGTCCAGGGTGGCGGAGGTCACTATGAGCTTGAAGTCCCGCCGCCGGGCCACAACCTGTATGTCCTTCCACGGTCAATCTACACAGTCCCAGTGCAGTATTCAATTTCGGACAGCTCTAAAGCATAGAAGAGTCACGGTCCAAGCAAGAGGATGATCCAATCGGTATCAAAAATAACACCCCGGCTGCCGTACTCCAGTCTCTGGGTGATCTTCAGGCCTGCTGGCGTGATGAAGATAGTGCTTATGTGGTGGCACTCCCAAGCCCAGAAGACAGGTCTCCCTTCCCTCACCCCCCATGGTCCCTGGGATGCAACAATCTACAAACTGTTGCGTCAATAATCTAGGTGACTGGACATGGAGATCTCGATGCGTCCTAGTTGGTCTGGCCTTCCTTGTATGTAAGCCATGCAGGTCCAGTCCTTGACGAAGCGACACCCCCCCCCCCCCACCCCTGCACCATCATAAAAATGGTGGCATCTCTAGATCTTTTCAGATACTGCTTCTCGGAGCGGATGTCCAGCTTTTGGGGTATATTGTAATGACTCACGGGCGCGTCGTAGCATCTCCTGTCAACCCCCGCCTCCAATCCCACCTCGGTTCACATGACAGGATTTTATATCAAAATTGGTTTCAGAGCAAGTCATTCTTCCTCACCGAATGGAGCATAGCTACCTCGATAGTGCAAGCGATCGTACTGGAGCATCGAAGATCTTTGATACAATGGTGTTGTGAATACGGAGTAGGGGGTTATCACCGTATGTGCCACTTATCAGTGCATGGTTGAATCCAGCACCACTTGCTAGCTAGCATGGTGATGGCAATTTTACCAACCGCCATGCTGTTAGCGAAGGCTGCTTCACCACTTTGGTGTGCCTTGCCAAAGTGCATTGCTGCCTACCTTAGTCACATCTTTCAGCCATCTTCCCTCACACCGCCTTCAAGTATAGTAGGGGCGCCCTCCACTGGATCAGCCATTAGAAAGCCCACCTCAAAGTCTGACTGCAGGTGACCGAGGAGAAGACGGTGGTGCTGGACAGCAGCAGGGGACCAGTCGTGAAGCTGGACGACAAGTTCTACAAGCTGGTGGACAAGATGGACGCCTTGACCGTCGCTGCACCCTCCCTGATTCAGGCCTCCTCCCTTACCGTCAAGGGGCCGGTCAAATTTGCCAAAGGGGTGGTCATTAAGGGAGACGTCCTCATCGTGAACGGTGACCCCCCCCTGCTTTTGAAGGGATTGAGAATGGACAGGACCAAGAGGTTGGAATGGTGTTGATGGTGGCCATCTTGTGTAATCATGGTGAATTTGGTAGAGCTTGCGATGCAGATATTCCTGCATCGGCTGGTTTACTTGTATGCGATGCTTGGAAAAGCATTGTGATCATAAATGTGAGCCGGCCACAGGAAGACTGGGTCGGAGCTCGCGTCCAACCAGTTGTCTGAATCCTTACAAGTATGTCTTGATAACTAAGGGATTGAAGATCTGGATGTTGGCTCCAGGAGATCTGACAGGTTGCAACATGCTGTTGTGCAGAATCGAGCAGTCCTGTGGAGCTCAAGGCAGGCACCTATGATGACAAGACGGCGCTTCAACTCACTCCTGCTGGAGTCACCGCTTAGGCAATATCTAGGCGACATCGACCTTGCCCTGCAAAGAGTTGATAGTTGTCTGGCGTATTGGGTTTATCTTCAGAATCTGCAATGACTTCAGTCTGGACACTTGGGCATTCCATCCGCCACATGAGTGGTATTCTGCACATTCGTTTCTGCAAACCTAATCAAGGAACATGATGTTGCCATGAGACGACACAGGACTGAGCAGGGGTACATAAGGCTGACAACAAATTCACAGTCTGTCGCTTCATGAAGTGGTGTATATGACAACGGTATCTGTCTGTGTCTCTGAACAGCAGGATATCCGTGGTACCTAATATCTAATGATGGAGCTCATTTTGTCTTCACAATTATGAGTGCATCAAGTGTCCATTTCTGCACAAGAATGGTTTCTGGAGGGTTTCTGCACTCGCATCATACCCTTTCGTGTAATTAAGAGATCTCTGCAGAATCAGGACTGTCTTTGGTTGGAGCCTTATCCCCCCCCCCTTCCCCTCCTTGCCTACATTGCATTCCCCTTCTCCCGGTACAAATTGTCTATAATTTTCCAGGTGCAGGGTTGAAGGGCTTGAACGAAGGTGTGGATATGAAAAATTTCCGGGCACCTTGACTCCTAACTTGAAGGACTGTCTGCAGATTTACTGTCAGTTCTTGGCGCAATGACACAAAATATGATGAATTGTCAATTCATCACTCGGACAGTAGCAAAAACTTGAGCATTGGCTATGGTGAGAGACACACCATATCCAGACATTTCTGTGGCCATCAGTTGTCAAATGGAGGCAGCTGTCAAAAATGCCACCACAGCAAGCCTCACCAAAGTTCAATGGTGAATCTGAATTCTGAATTGCTGGCACAGGAAGTGTAGACAGGATCCTGCCTATGGACTATGAACATTAAAGACATGTCAACCATTCACAGTCGCAGCAGTGGCAATACCAACAAGGTTGTCGGATTGCTGGTAGATTGGCTGTTCAGTCTGCATCCCTGAGACCAAGAAAAGGAAAAGGCAGAGTAGCTTGCTGATACGTTGGCAAGATGAAATCCTCCAGAATTCCCTGTGCATCCTTAATTCCCACTGCTATGCAGTAATGCTCCTGCAATCAGTCTTCTTGTCAATCCATGTCAGGACGGAATTCCCAGCATCATGGCAGAACAGCAATGGTGTTCACGAGTATTTATAAGGATGGGTTCTTTAAAAGTTAGCGCTACCTGGATGAGATGCCACTCTTCCATCTCATCAAAGATCTCAAGCCTCTCAATCCTGCGGCCCACAAGACAAAGACCTTGGCAGAGAGGACCATTAATCAAATCTGATTGTATCTGCAAAATCTATGTACCGCAAAATGTTTGGTCCCAACATGTCGTCAAGTTCAAGGCTGCATCGGTAATCTGCGAAAACAATTATGACAGAGTGCTTAAGACGTAGACTGGCTTTCCCCTTATCAAAGCAAAAGATATCCACAAGTCCGATGAGTCTTGATCAGAGGAAAGCCAGGAAGGTGTATTTGGGCGGGAGGGATGTGAGGGTCCACTGTCTTGCGAGAACCATAACCCTCATCTTGAGTCGAGTTCTGTACTATTCATTTCACTCCAGCACATGGAGAATTTCTGGGCTTTACCGCCGTCGATCCTGGGGGTCTGTGTGTTTTGCGTAGACCGTGTCCATGTCTTCTGCCCAGGCTCTCTGCCAATTATGCTGCGTGAACCTCTTGCGCTGTTCTTCCAGGCTTGGACTGCCATGGATGCCAATTAAAGGACACCCACGTTTCTGCAACCACCAAACGATAATGGTGCAGAATGCCTCTCAAATCCTTTGAATGCAAATTGCAGCACATCCATTCTTGATTTCAAGTCTGCCCATTCGTTGAAGGGTGGTGGAGGGTATTGCGCGTATCACATGCATTCAAGAAACGATGGGTCTAAGAAGGGGTACCTCGAGGTTGATCATCATCTGCTCCCCAAAAGCATCGTAGGGCTTGATCTGCATTTTGAATTGTCAGATTCAGCTTGAAAAGAAAGAAGCCCATGCCTCCACTGCCATTCTTACTCATTGCCTCGCCTCTTGCTTGAAACCTGCACACTAGCTAGCAGGCACCCTTTTTCCAAGGCAAGTTTCGCCCGTAAAGAATATTCACCCGCCCCCTTTCCCCCCTCAGGCAAGCTTCTCAAGCGTTTCTCTTTCACTATTTAGCCCCTGTGCTTCCCATGCTCTTTAGTTGGCCCAGCCTTACTCCTTTTCTCCCTCCCCTTGGCTGTATTAGTGCTGCATCTACATTGTTCACTGATTTGGCATACACAGTGAATTGTCACCCCGGCCCCCACTTTCCCCGCCTGGCCCCTCTCCCTCCATCAGTCACCTTTGTCCCCCTTCCCTTACTTCCTCCCCCATCATCCCCACTCTTGATGATGGTCTACTCCAACCCCTCTAAACTGTTGAATCAGGGGCCAAGACCCCCCCTTCTTTCCTCCCCTCAAACTTCTTTCCCAGGATCTAGGGTCCCAAAATCCAGAGCTTACCTGCAATTGAGCCCGAAACATACCCACCTGCTCGTACACAAGGAAGGCTGCAGTGGGCAGCCTTCGACCCAGCTCCGAAACCAGGCGCTGGGCCGAGTCAGGGGGCATGTAGACCAGCACGCACTCGGCGATGATCAGGGTGGGCAGCTCCGAGCGGAACCCCACCCCCTCCAGATCGCGCATCACCTCCTCCACCTCCCGCAGATCACCCGGCAGGAGGACGTACTCGGCCGACACAACCTTGCCCTGGCCTAGGATTTCGAAATGCAGTCAACAGTCCCATAAAAATTTGTCTTGACACTGAATAATTCCTTACAATAAAATATCTTCGGGCGATATCAATGGAACGACCCAGAAAGCAAACAAGGGTGTCAAACAAAAGAAGGGCCGTCCGACAGGACAGCGTCTTTTATTCACCTTCTGGCCGCTAAAATGTTTGGCGATTGTCTCCATTTCGATGTGGAGAGGGGATGGGAGAGCTTGAAGACTCAAACCACAGAAGAAATTTCCAGGGTGCAAGAGGAGAATCATTTGATCAGTATTCACCCGTTCATGGTTCACATCACTGCTGAAATTGATACCCTCTCTCTAACCTCTCTCCTGGTATACATAGCCTGTAGCACATAAATGCTGAAGTCACGAGGATGGGAAAAAAGAGAAAACATGGGGTCAGCGCTGCTTGCCTCTGGCACTCAAGGAATGGTCTACTGCCCCAATCAAGCTCATCAGCTCGTCTGAAGCCCGGATCATCTTCTCCTTCTTGCGCAACACCTGCTTAGCCAAGGCATTTGGCTCTGCCAGAATCAATGAGACATTGCTTCAATTGTGGGAAGAGCTTGACCAGAAAAATCAAGGTTGGGTGCATGAGAAGCTTTGGATATCCCCCACCCCTCTTTGGCCTGGCTGATATCCTGCCTTTGCAGCCAAGCAAATTATGCATGGTGACTGAGGAAGGGGTTTGACATACTTCTGTACGCTCTTTTTCCGATTTCATCTCTGTTGCCAGAAATGCGATGAAACGCAACACAACTTACAACTCTTGTGCAGGATCAACTACATCATAACAAGATTCAGAAATTACCTCAGGAAAGTCCACTTCATAATATCTGGCCACAGGAGTCCCACTGGCCTGCATGCCAAAGCTGCTCTTTACTTCTCTGCACGTATTTCCACCTATGCTGAAACCATAAGCTCAAGAATTGTTTGCCCCAATCGATACAGTGATTATCCTATGAGGAGTCAGTCAAAGCAACAATTATAGAGCAAATTGCTAAGCCTGAGCAGGAGGTGGCGGACCCTCCTTCCTGCACTGTATTGCAGGAGTGATGGGATTCAGAGTCATATCTACTTTGCATCTCCGTCTTCTGCATGGTGCATCATTTGCGCCCAGTACCAAGTATCACTTTAATTTCAGTTGCTGACCGTTTATCTAAGGACCCGCTCTTTGCTGTGTCATTGCACTTGCAATGGTTAGGACACATTGATTGGAGAACGGTGGGAAAGTGCTGGAATAATTGGAGTGTTGACTGTTGGAAATTTTCAAAAATGGTATAGGTCTAGAAAGCAGTCATGCCAACCTTGAGATGGAACCAGGTGGTGTCAAAGCCAGCACCCAAGGATAGAATCTGCTTCTCCAGCGATGCCCCTCCACACAGCAGGAATTGCTGTATCAAGTGCTTGATGGCAGCTGTTCTGCTGTAGTAGCCTGCAAGCATGGACTTCATGGCTTGAAAGCTGTTCATCTCTTGGATTGATATTTCATAATTGGATGAAAGGTATATGATAATGAGATCCACAATGATTCAATCATCTAGCTGTAGAGCGCATACTGAGCGCTGGAGGATTTGCTGCGAACAAGAAAGGTCGGTCAAATGGGTGCACAGGAAGGAAGGGGATAAGGGACTGCAAATGCAGGAGTGATGACTATGATGCTAGATGACATGAGGACAGGCAATGGCCATCCCAGCTGCCACTTGGATTGATTCCCTCTTGGAGCTCAAAAAACAGCCTCAGACACTGCAGGATCCGGTCGTGTCGAGCCCTTGATGGCACCAGGCTTTCAGTTTGAGGCTGTTGCTGACCTCTGTTGATGATTGGAGCCCTGCGCGCAGACCCAGAGCGCACAAAATGTTTCAAAAAGTCATCCTTGAAGTACCCAAGCCGCACACATGACCTGCAACAATTGTATTCTTGTCATTGACAGGCACATGCCCACAGCAATGGCAGTTCCTCACGTGTAAGAAGTGGTAAGAAGTCTGAGAGGTTCCACTTGTGTACAATCAACTTTGGTGACTGAATGGTGATTGTATAGCTGTCAATTCTGCATCATGGAAATAGAACTCACGCTTTGCTGACTTGCGCATCATCATTTGTTGCCCTGACCGCAGAGTCACTGCTACCGATGCGCATCGTCTAAAAAGTTGCGGTCAAAGGTCATGGCACCATCCTGATCCTGCCCGATCAATAACCTATTCTCACAGCTGTAGCTCTGCCATCATTCTCTAAGCTTTGGGAGGTGGGATCAACGAGCAGTGACTCTGTGCGTGCACGTGCTCACGATTGAGAGCTTGCTTCATTCGAGCAGCTCTTCAAAGAGTCGAGCTCAGACGATATCCTTGTCATATTGTGCCTTTCATATTTCTCGTTTAACGAAACAAGTTTGCGACCTCCGTTACATAACGCTTTACAGTTTCCTGGAAGTTAGGTCGTCTTGCAGGCAAAGGGATTGTGCCGTGCACCCGAATGTCCCTACCTTACCATATAGTTGTTGACATCTATCAACCTCCGAACTCCTTGACGCATATTCCACCCGGAAAATCCCGATAAGAGAAAATCGAGAATCAACCAAAGCAGCGTTTGCGTATAAATTGACGGAGACGGTGAACATAAGTATACTGAGCACCTGATAATGGGAAACGCATGCTTCAAAGGCGATGAGAAGAGTCCAAAAGCTCCTGGAAGTAAACCAGTGGTCACTGCTGGGCAAACGAACGGAAATAGCCAGCCACAGCATGACGCTGGGCAGTCAGCAGAGAAGGTAGGCTTAGTACCTTCTTCAGGAACACCAAGCATGGCATTTATAACACCAAAATTAAACACAAGATGCTTTTTGTCCCACCAGTTCTGGATAGTTGTGTTGCCATTGTACAGTGTCAAGCCGCAAATTTTCGCATTGAGACGTTCTGGGTTGCCAGGGATCGCTGCAAGCACTGAGGCTGCTAGGGAAGGGCTCGGCAGCCGACACCTGGCTGTTCAGGGACTCCCGTCTCAGCAAACCTGTAGCGGTGAGCTGACTTCCTATGGGACATGTTGTCCAGGTCTGACCCTGGCCCGGGGGGGATTTGCTTTCAAGGAGAAGCATGAGGCAAGAAACAAGCAAGTATCCTGTGTTGTGGTAGATAAGTCCACGACTCAAGCTCCAGGAGAAGATAGCGAGACAGAGCTTCGCGTCCAAACCATGAAACGCATACTGAGATGGCTTCATCAACAGGTTGGCGCAACACCAAATCCTGCAGTTCTAAGGTGTGCTGCAGATCAAGCTTTTCAGCAGGCCAATTGACAACTACCCCATAGAAGCCGTCCAGAGAGAAGTCCTGGTGAACAGCCCTCTTCCCTCCAGTGGCTTGTTAATTGGGGCATGGTACGTAGAAAGCTTTTGATCAGCATTTCTGCTGTTGTGGAAACTCAAAAGGTGATGAAGGAGCACCTGGGATTCACTATCTCATCACTGCTACTGCATATGATCCCGATCAGATCTGATCGGCTCAAGTACTCCCTTCCACAGCAAATAATGTACACTGCAAACCAATGCTCATGTCATTACTGTACAAACACAGCAATTCAATGCAGACGCAAACAGAGCTGGGGCCTGGCCACATAAACCTGATCAACGTGTATGAGCTGTTCCTGACGCCAGACTGCCTGGGCCTGGTGATGGAGTGCGGCCACGGGGGTTCCCTCACCTCCTACGTGGGCTCCAAGTGGCAGGGTGCCAAAAAGGACGGGCTGATCCTGCAGGTCCATTTCTCCCTGGCTTCTTGTGATGCCTGTTTGTATGAGGTCCTTTGAGAACCAAGCCTCCTGCTTGACTCCTCGCGAACATGCGTATGCTTTGTTTGCTGGCATTCATTCCTGTCTTTGGGTCAACTTCACCAATGGGCCTGGTGTGGCTAAATGATGAGGCTTTCCTTGGTTCCCGCAGGAGGATGAGGCGCTGTACCTGTTCCGACAATTCATCAGTGCCGTGTCCTACTGTCATAGGCACAACCTGGCACACAGGTGAGATTCAAGATGAGGAGGATCACCAATTCATGAAATCAATAAATCAGCAGTTCATTCAAACAACAAACTTTCAATTCAATACCAGTGGCGAAACAGAGAATTTGAATTGGTGGTGCAACATGGAGAGCGCAGAGGAGCGAAGTCTGCCAAAGGGCATTGCTGCACCCTGAGATCAGGGAAGGCATTGGGGCTCGACAGGTATAACAATCTCAGATTCAGATCTCAGAGTTTCCTGATTAAGTCTAGTCCTGACTCGCACAGTTTGGAACATGTAGGGACCTGAAACTTGACAACACCCTGCTGGACGACAGCAACCCGCCCGTGGTGAAGATATGCGACTTCGGCTTTGCCAGGCACTTTTCTTCACCCCTGGAGAAGACCAAGTCGCACCTGGGCACGCCAGAGTATATGTGAGGCCAACCCCCCTTTGCATCTCCCCACTGCACCCCCCTCCTATATGCTCTGCCACTGAGACGAGATGCTACCAAGAACATCCAAGCTCCAGAGATAAAAGGAATATTCCTCCATGTCATTAGAAATTGCAGCTGTGCAGTTGCCAGCCAGGCAGATACCTGTCAAGAGCGGAATTTTGCTGTGCAGGTCCCCAGAGCTGCTGCACAAGACCGACACCGGCGAGAACGAGTACTACGATGCCAGGAGGTGGACCACTGCCCTCTGCCTGCCCACTATGAGAGCTGGATATTGGTTGCACAGCAAGCACCATGATTTGGATGAGGAGGAAGAGCATTTTGAGAGTAGGGGGGAAAAGGGGGGAGGAAGGAGAGCAGGGGGTATGCCGATGGCGCATGGGGTCATTCTTTGTCAAAAGAATTGATCAGAGAGGTGGACCTGCTCAAAGAGACGCAGGAGGAAGTGATACACCTGCAATGCTTGTGTATGTGACTGCACACCTTACAAGCTTTTTGTTCAGGAATTCATTATAGGTCAACTGTCTGGAGTCTGGCTCGTCATCAGAACAAGTCAATTAGAGAAGGCAGGAGGGGCATGTTGGGAAAATACCTACATGCTGGGAGAAATCTCAGTTGGCTTTTGGATGCAGCTCCGATGTCTGGGCCTGTGGAATCATGCTGCTGGTGTGTCTGTGCGGGGCGTTCCCCTTCGACCATGGCGATCAACGTGACAAGGAAGAAGAAAATGACCTATGGTAGGATTTCTCGCTCGCACTTCTCTCAATTCTCAGCTTATACTTTCCTGGTGCCTCATTATCCACTCCATGAGTAGTTCTCTGAAATTTCTTCCCTACCTGGGAGCATCAGCTTTGAGATGATTTTGGGATGTAGCTGCAAATCTAAACCCAGAATATAGGGTACTTTTTATACTACAGCACCGATATAATATCGAGAGAAAATCCTGAAAATTTACAAAAATATTGTGCATCATCCTCGTCTTTCCCATATTGAGCCCTCAATTTGCCCCTGTTTTGGCAGTATTTACGGGTACATCACTTCCAGCAAAGATTGCTCTCCTCAATCGTGAACACTGTCGGGAGCATAAATTTATCTCCTCTTGCATGAAACTTCACTTTTCAAGTCCCACATGCACAACCTGATCAGCATCATTGATCCTGTTGAAACTCACCCCGCAGGATGCAGGAGGTGACCCAGAATTGGCAAAAGTCACACTTCATTGCCCACAACATTGGTGCCCTCTCCTCTGGAGTCAAGGACCTGCTGGACAAAATACTGGTGATAGACCCCAAGCAGCGCATTACCGTCCAGGGCATCACCGAGCACCCCTGGTACCCCTCCAAATTGCACGTTTCCTGCTCCAATTTGTGCCCGGTATTTGTGCATCAAGCACACTTTCGCCAATGTAGTGATTTCTTCCCTCCCCTCTTCAGCTTTTCTGGGCCATGGTCCCCCTCATTCCCCCAGGATGCCTCGTCCCCCCCCCCCCCTCCTCCTTCCAAACATTTTCTCCCTCGAAATACATCAACCTCCTTTCATGGGGGTTCCTGGGGTGTCAGCAGCGGATAGTACATAATACTGTAATATTGTAAACGACTTCTGTTAGGTAGCTTCTTCCGCTGCCCGGGGTGGCTGAAGGAAGCCGCGACTGTGTAGGTTCAAGGGTTCGTTGCCAGCACACTACCAGCAAGCGCTGGACAATTTGCAGCAGCAGCAGGCTGAGCTGGAGAAGCACGTGGCTGCCGCGAAGTATGACCAGGCAAGCATGTCCCAAATGACGGGTCATCTTAGTCAAGACCAGATTTGAGTGATTGATGGTTCATCTTAATCAAGACCAGCTCAGAGTGACTGGACGTGTACAGCGCTTTGAGGCAGGCATGCAATGTCCATGGCCTTCTCTTTGGGAGGAGAATGGGGTTTCAGGGATTGGGTATTAGCCGAAGATAAGGCGGAACTGGATTGCATTCACCCTCAGCTTATCCTGTCTGCAACCAGATTGTTTCAGAGGTGAAGGAAGAATGATAGTCTTGCAGGCAAAGGTGGCAGAGAGAAGCGCTGCAATAAATAAGATGATCGAGGATGCTGCCACCATTTCAGGAAGCAGGTGCCCATTCCTTCCGCCTGAATACCAGGCCTTGATACTGGACAAGAGGGGTTTGTGACAGAAAAATTTCAATAGTAATCTCATACTATGTATGAAAAAGAGCTGACAACGTCCTCTGGCGGTGGTGGGGCAAGCACCACAGCCTTAATTTGCGCACACGCTGATAAGAGCCTGCATAGTTGAAAACGGTGTAAAGGCAGCACGAAACGATAGATCTCCTCACCATTATCACTACTGCTCGTCAGTCTGACCTGAAGAAGGATGTCAGGCCTTCACGCTGGATCAATCAGTGCTCTTCAGTGCCTTTAGACTAAGGATCGCTTGAGTACTACCTTCCGATGGAGACCAATTGCCTGAATCTCATGATCATGGTCAAATGATCCGCGGCTGTCCATGGTGAACACTGTGGTGGGTGATTTCCAGCGCTGAAGTCCCCCTTGGGATTGACGACTTCGTTTTGATTCGCAGGAACGGGCGCAGAAAGCCAGCCATCAAGGCGCTGCGCATGTTCAGAGAAGAGAGCGATCAGCTGCAGACCATCGACCTGACCGAGCGGGCGATCCTGGAGGGAGAGTCGGTTTCCCACCGCGTCTCAACCGACGGGCCTGCCATCGTGCGGGAGAGGTTCGACCGCTCCAGCGTGAGCCAGGCGATCGTGGGGGCGTTCTCGGGCGACAGCCAAGCCAGCGGCCTCAGCGAGGCGGCGAAAATCTCAAACAAGTCCCAACACAACATGGCGTCCTGAGGGTCTGCGGGGTGACCGGTGGGCTTGTGTGATGTCCCTGGGTGTGCTGTTCCCAGAGTGTGAGGAGTGAGGAGAGAGGGGAGTGTTAGATGTCTCGAATCTGATTGATCGTCCCCTGACCAGTGATAGTCCGCCAGGGCCTCTGGCATGGCATAGGGGAGCAGTGTCCCGAGAGAATTTTGGCTGAGTGTGTCAATGTTCAACAGAGTTGGAGCTGAAAGACGAGGAGAGTGTGCTGATTCTTAGACTACTTTATCTATCTTGGCTGCAATAGATGAGGGGTAGGTACGTGGTTGGGTGACCATGATCACCGACTTCATGCATGTGCTTTGTTTGTTTGACACTTGTCCTGATTGATAATGACCCAATTTCCGATACGGCATTACAAAGCCGACGGATACCACGCTTGATGAACACACGTGTCCAGTCAGACCACATGAGAGCAGGGTGTACAGAATTCCTTCTTCAGTATGCCCGAAGCCAGCCCAGCAGACAAGACTTCAAACTCAATGGTGCAAGCGAATTGTGGCCTTCCTTATCAATTGCCCAATCATGACCCCCTACTACAGTCCATCCAAATGGCCGCTACTCGCAATGTGATAAACCATTAAAAAACCCCCCTTTCCCCCACCTTCCAGAACTCCTCCCCTTCAAATCATCAGCCAGCTCTCTTCTGGCAAGTCGTGGCAGAAAGTTCACTAGTGAAATAAATTCTGAAGGCCATTTCTTACCCACAATCTCCATCTACAAACCCATGCGGAACGCACCCTATCTCCCCTTTCCCATTTCGATTTTCAGCCCACCCTCTACAGGCAAGCAGTAGCGGAAGGTCCGACGACAACCCCCTGAGATGCCAGATGGCGCAATGCGCCGGCCCTCTCCCCAAGCGCACGGGCCAGGGTGGGACCCTGGTGAGTCATCTTTGTCAGGAGCTCCCCCTCAGGCCCACTGGACACCTCATGGCTGTGCACCAGCTTCTCGTAGCCCCCTCTCAACATGCTGCTTGCGCGCAGCACCTGCGAGGAACCTGCCCTGTAAAATCATTTCAAAAGCAAGACCTCCAGCGTAGCTCTGTCAGTCGCATGAGAAGCGGTATGGAATCTCACAAACCACAATCCTGCTCCCTCCCTAGTCCTCAAACCTCTTCTCCAGTCCATACCAGCACGGTCAGATAGCACGGATCATCAATCTGCAGAGATGGCACGAGAAATCACTCTGCAAAAAAACAGCAAGTCTTAAATCCCCCTCCCACAAGCACTTGAGCTTCAGGATGAGCCGGCAGGGCAAAGGCACCTCTTGAAGCCTGCTGTATGCGGCGGCAACCTCGCTGGCCAGGGGTCCCAACCCCTCAGCATCCACCAGCCCAGAGGAGACCGTCCATGGCTTGAAATCCTGCAAGAATTTACCATTGACATACTGAATACATCAAGGACCAGCAAGACTGGCAAATCAAGGTATGCTCTTGGAAGATGCACCTGCACTCCTCCAGGCTTCTCGTTGCGAGCTGATGTCAGTACGAGACAAATTTTTTGTGAGTGTTCTGCAGCACGCTTCTTGTATGTGCAGATGTTTTTGCAGATGCAACAGTTGTGAAGAGGCATAAAATGTGAGGCCAAGAAAATTCTTGATGCACATACCGGCACAGCCCACTGGAGGAGGTGTATCATTTGTAGCATGGCTCTTTATGGAGCATCAGTCTTTTGCCCCTGCACTCCAGGAACAGGGAACGGACCTGGGCGAATAGTGACTCGAACTCGGCGACTCCAGACACGTATGCCCCAAATGCGTGTTCCAACGTGGAGCATGCAGCCCCCAGCTCCTCTGAGTCCACCACCGATTGCTGCAAGAATTTAGGAGACACTGGGTGAGGCTGTGCAGCTGGTCTGTCCTTTGTATATGCTTCTAGTGGTGTTGTGATTGGCAAAAGTTGCCAAAATGAAGCAGGCTGCCCCAAGAGACCCCAGTGTCCAGTAGATATTTGGGAGAGTCTGTCCATGTGGAAGGGGGATGTTTCAGAAGACACGCCATGTTTTACAATTGGATGACCACCACAGTTGAGCTCCTCTTGATTGAGCTTCCGTTTTCCTCTGAACATGGAGGATCCTGATTGGCAGGCTAGTTCAGAAAAGGTAGAGGGCAGCAGATTTGTCGAGGAAGCGTTATCAGGTTCAGGAAAATACAAGAGAGCATCGGACCTTTCCACCCAGGGCCTGCAGCTCCCTCTCCTTCTGCTCCAAGAGTGTGGTGATCTCCCTCAGCTTTACTGCGAGTGGCTGCTCCTCTTGCACCCTGCACAGTGCCCCACCTGGTCCTTCCCTGCCATCTGAAGCCTCTTTTGGGAATAAAGCAGGCGCTGACTCTGTGCAACAGCTTGTCTTGCTTTCCCGTATCTTGTGGCCACACATCATCAGCGTATTGCGTTCTTTGTCCACTTCTGTGTGACACTAGATTACTCTGGTTCCCATGGCAATCAACACTTGCAAAGCACTTCTTTAATTTTTGAAGCAGTGCCGCCAGGAAAAGCGGTTCCAAACCGCATAGCTTGACAATCGCCACTGCAGCCCAGGAAAACGCACTTTTTATCTATAGCTCAGTCATTTGCTGCAGCATCAAGGAGAGATCAGGGTTGGGAAACAGCACACCTTGTGACTTGGAGGGCCTGCTGCAGATCGGGGTAACGGCGGAACAGCTTGGCACACTCGCCCTGCAGGTCAGGGATGGCAGCGCAACCGGTCGCGAGCAGGCTGGCGTCTTTCTGGACCGCAGCCCTCAGCCTGCGATTTTTGGGGTCAAAGGGGATTTTGGACACTGCGCCCCGATCTGCTTCGCATGGCAGATGTCCACATCCTCAGACTGGCAGCGGCGTGACTTCCAGGGGTGCCCTTCTCTATTGATGCCCAAGGCCACGGAAGAAACAACCGCCAGAAAACGAACCGGTGGTTGTAACCTTGGACAAACAGGGTTCCCAGCCGCCTATATGGTGGTCATGCAGCTTGGATACTGGTATGAGGACGACGTCTGCTGTGAGAAAAAGGATGACATGTATATAACCATTTGGATATGAAGTGACTGCCC
>QAXI01000460.1:236362-259845 GCA_004335615.1 Chloroidium sp. JM | reverse complement strand
GTAGGGGGGGAGGAAGGGACGGTGAGGGTGGGGCGAGATTTTGCTGCAAAGAGATGAAGTGAGACTGCGTGCGACAATCAGTTTGGGAGGCATTTGGCTTCAGCTTGTCTGCACCCCAACAATGCTCCTGATTGTCTTAAGAGATGGATGACCACCATATGCCATGTTTCAATGGTCCCTAGCAATGGCCCTGCTCTATAACAAAACTCAAGCAGATGCATTCATATTGTCTGTTTTCTGCTGATGGTAATGGTTAAAGGACAGTGCACATGCAGAGTTCGTATCGAGATGCTCCGCAGCCAATTGGGTACAACGCCACCATATCAGCCCCACACATGCACGCCACCTGCCTGGAGATCCTGAAAAATCACCTCCTCCCTGGCAACAAGGTAATTCTCATCTTCGTGCCTCTCAGATCCACTTGCCCTGAAGAAGGTTATGTACATCACAGGGGAAAAGTCAGGCGCTCCGAACAGAATGAAGTAGTCTCATAGACAATTTGTTAGGCAGTTCTGGACAGTAATGCAAGCCAATCAGGTAAAGCAACAAGCATTCACTGCGCAAGTGTTTTGGCGTATCATTCATAATCTTGACCTGTTGTGATTCTCATCTGCCTTGCGTGCGCACATCGAACACATCATTGCAGTTGATTGGCTGCATTTCCTTTACATTATGGACTGGATGTGCAAGGAATTCATGGTTGTAGTATACTGCATAAAACACCATTCCCAAAATTGCTTAGATGATGGTTGCAAGCGTTGCCAGTTGTCATATTGAGACACATCGACACACCGCCTTCCATGGATCCTGGATCGAGTCCCTGCATGGGCGTGCTGGGAAAGGCTGATGCTTTTTCGCCACCCACCTATATTTTTGTGGCTCAGCGATACAAATGGCTCCCACAGCTCACATGCACCATTATGGGACCCACAGCAGGGCAATTACCAAGACACAGAGAGCGGTCTGCCTCAAAGTCTTGCTTGCTCTGACCTTTGGACCCTCCTTCGCAGGTGCTGGATGTGGGGTCAGGGAGTGGCTACTTGACAGCCATAATGGCCCACATGGTGTGTGGGACCCCTGCTCGACCAAGCAACGGGACAACCCAACAACCAGGCCCCCCACCCATGCCCTCCAATGATAGCCCTTCGGATGTCGCCTCCAGGGAAAGCAGTGCAGCTGAAACTCCCTCTGCTCCAAGGGGGAACACAGAATGGCAGCTCCTCCTTTCGGCGGGAGAAGAGGCGGGCGGCAGCGTGGGGACTGGCAGGGAGGAGGCCTCCGGCGCTGCTGCGGGGACTGGCAGTGGCGGAGGCGGGCTGGCGGTGGGAGTGGAACACATCCCTGAGCTGATCAGGCTGGCCACTGCCGCCGCAGAGGCCCTGCCGTTTGCCAAGGCGTTGATCCAGGAGGGAAGGCTGCGTTTTGTACAGGTACCATCTGCTCTCTCACACAAATCTACATGATTTAGGCAAAGAGGTGAGGCAGGGAATCCTACCCAACTCTTCTGTGGCATAAGCTTTTCCTTCTCAAGCTGTCAGTCAGATTCTGAGATGCAGGAAAGGGTAAGCAATTTGGAGGAAGGCAGATGCAAATTGCGATATGCAGAGGTCATCTTTGCGGGCTCAACATATACGGCGCAACAGATTGATCTGAAATGCCGCAATTGAAATGGCATGTGCAAGAGAGACTGTCTTACCAGCACAGGAACTGCAGCACAGGAACTGCAAGGAATGGCTTGCAGGGAGACGGAATGCAAGGGTGGCGGGAGGGGGCACCCTACGAAGCCATCCACGTTGGAGCCAGCGCGGAAAGCGTGCCTTCGGCCCTGCTGGATCAGCTGGCCCCCGGGGGCAGGATGGTGCTTCCGGTGGGAGGGGTGGGGGAGGCACAGGTGCTGCGAGTCATTGACAGGGACTTGCAGGGCCAGCTGAAGGAGAAAGACGTGCTGGGGGTGCAGGTGAGGGGCACAAGGGCTGATATTGAGGAGCACCTGATTGGGTTTAGCATGATCTATCTGAGGAGGTGCAAATCTGGGGAGAAGAGAGAAAGCGGTTGATTGAGATTGAAGCAGACAGTAGAGACTTGGCAGAAAATGCGAAAGATCTGTGGCACAAGGGCTGGAATTTGAATGTTATTTGCTGCGGTTCTGGAAGGACAAGGGACTGAGAATTGATGCAGCCATAAAAGTGCGTGAGGGATAAAGAACGAGAGGCCATGTTGCCATGCAAGGTCTCAGAGAAGCATGCGCAATACTATTACTGCTTCAGGCAAGCATTTCCACATGCAGCAGGACATTCAATGCTCGACACTCGCAGCTCTGCCAAGCTTGCTGTGACTGTCGCTGATGCACTTTCAGCTTTCTTTCTTGTGCAGTACGTCCCCCTCACTTCCAGGGAAGCTCAACTGGCGCGGAATGGTGTCCCCACCTTTCCAAGATAGCTTCACACTGCCGCTGGAAACCATGGCCCCTTGCTCATGAAGAGTTCAGCTCCACAACTTGTAGATAGGATTGAATTTTTTGGCACCAATGTTCCCAGCTATGACGAACGCTGGGCATATGCACATTGATTGCAATGTGTGAATGCCAAACGGCAGTGAATAGTCAAGAGCTCGTGAATGCCCTCCAAGAAACCAATTTTGGAGATTGCCCCTGAATTTTTGCAGGGTCTTAAGCTTGTGCGCCTGTGTCCAAATGTCTTGAGAATGAAGTGGATACGCTGGAACATGCGTAGTGAATTGGTGTTGATAGGAACAGGCCTTCATCATGATGCATTCGGTTAACAGCTGCAAACCAATCATTCTACACCCGACTGCACAGGCGGGTCTACAAAGCAGGACAGCACCATATCTGAACAAATTGATGTCAATGCAATTGTATCTTGTTGCTCTCTCATTAGGCACAGCACCACGCTCATCCTTCTGTGGGAGCCGAATTCCATCCTCTCAAAAGAAGACAAGCCCAGCCTACCGTGAGCTGAGAGCTACATATATACTTGAAGCATGTGAACCCACACTCTCACATTTGCAGGCAGAAACCTAACCTGAATAAGTCATGACATGTTCCCTACAGCTCACGTGAGGGGCCCAGCAGCACCCTTGCCTCCTCCTGTGATGGCCAGCCCCTGGTTCCCCTCAAGAGTGCCATGCTCAGCCTTTCAGGACAAGCCAATAAAGCCTTCTGCGCGGCCTTGTAGAAGGAACAGGCTTCTGAGTCATCAGGGCGGGGTGGGTGAGGTGCCTCAACCCCAATATGCAGCTCCCGCAAGGGAAGGCATTGCAGCCTCTCCAATCTTTGCCATGACTCCAGTCAGGGCTCATTGGGCTGATACTTAAGGGGATGAGGCGTGATGTCGAGGATCTCACAGGATGTGAAGCAACACAGATATTCCAGCGACTTTGTACAATACTCCAGAACCACATCACCATCAGGGTCGTCAGAGTCATCAGACTCATCGGAAACTGAACATGCACAATCAACACAGTCACACTTTGCGCCATGGCCCATCGCCCATAGATTGCCTGCCAGGCTGAGGTGGCGCAGCAAAGTTAGCATGGTGATGAGGCTCAGGTTTTTCTGCTCCCCATCATAACGAGAGTGATGGGGAAAACACCAGGCGTTTTTGTTCCTAGCGAGGTTCAGGGATGTCAGTTGGATCAGACCTGGATCACACAAAAAAGGGGGGATATCAGAGCTCCATCCCTGCGCATGTTTCTAAGAGACGCAAGCTGCTGAGGCACAAAAAGACTCAGAGGCCATTGGGGAGAGGTCACCAACATATGCATGCTCCGAATACTCCGACACAAACCATTATTCAGCAGTGTGAAATCATAACACTTGAAAAGCACAGCTTTGTGCTCTTGCAATTTCGTGAAGCTTGTTCCCTCCTTAAAACTCCTACATTGAGTGGACATTAGAGTCACAAAATATCGCTTTTCAGACTTGTACAAGCTTGGCATAAGCGTACAGTATTCCGCCAATTTGCCCACACAAAAGGTGATACTGAATGGCGGAATTTTAGCTGATGAGATTACCTGAAAGGTATTGCAGGGACGGAAAACTTGAATCGCTCAAATCCAGAGCACGCAGCTGCGTGAGTGTGCCCAGGGACCTCATGGATCCAAATACAACACCAAGGTCTCTGATGTAGAGGGAAGTCAGACCCGTCAGTTGAGGAGCATTTTCATCTATCGTCAGCTACCTGCAAGCAATAAAAATGATCCATTGTCGGCAATCATGAGGATCCGACATCTTATAGAGGGTCAACCAGAAGTAGATTTTGTGCCCGTTGTCACCGTTGTCACAAGTCCCTCTACAAGCACAATGTCAATTCATATGCCCAGCACATACAGACAGTGGCTTGAAAGGTCCAGCAAATTACTGTCCTGCTCACAGGTTTTCATCCCCATACAATATTACTGATTCCATCCAGCATCTCTACAATATCAATCGCTGCCTACCCTTTACCTGCAATTGCTGGCTTCCAGATGTCGAAGGTGAATGTACGGACGCAGGGCAGGCTGGCAGTCAAAGAAGGAACTTGTGAAATTGCCACTCACATCCAGGCTGGTCAAATTTGTCAGCCCAGACAGCTGAAGCAAGTGGTTGCTGTTCATCCATGCATTCGTCAGGCCCAATTTGACGAGTGCTTTCAGCTGATTCAGGGGCTCCACACCTGCATAGCAGCCAATTATATTCAGGGAGGCACATTCATGGCTGTCATATTTTCTGCTTGTCATGACACAAAGCAATAATCCTCGCTGAAGTACAATTCAAAAGCTTGCTTTGCCAAGCTACTTAATTGGCCTCTGCAGATAATCGTTAATGATCGTGCAGTTAAAAAAGTCCACGCGGCCTTCACCCCCGCCTTCGTATCATTATCTTCCCAAGAGCTATGTCTCAGACAATTGTGTATGTATGAAAGCATGAACCGAATTACCAAGGACGCTTTTCAAAATCTAAGTGTGCTTCGCTGGGCCTGATGCAATTCCATTCGAGAGTGCTGCAGTCAGATGCAACAAGGAGGGTCAATGAACCCCATAAAGGAGAAACATTGATTCTTTGACTTCAGGTCTTGCATAGTGCTGAAAGAATAATGCCCCATCCAAATAAGTGGTCAACTCACATTCACCGCAGGAATCGATTTGCAGGCTCCGAAGTCTCTTGAACCCTGCCACAGCCTTATAGATTTTCCTCTTCAAATCCTTCTCCTCTGACACCCTGGACTCGCGATTCGAGGAATTGGACTTGACTGCAATCTTCAGCTCCTGTAGGTTGCTGCAGGCACAAACAGTTCATTTCCTCAAGCAAGCAAAGTGTACTTCTATGCTGTAGCATTTACTTTGTTGCAAGATTAATTAGAACTATGCAATTTGTTAGTACTGTTCATGGTACTATGCTTGTCATCTCAATTTCCCCTCAGCTGTATCACGCAACAAATGACAGACCACAATTGACAAGCCTGGAGGCAGATGAGCAAGTCAAATAATCAAGTCAAGACATCAATTGGCTTGTGAGCCAGGAGAATACACGAACAGCTAAATTGGAGCTTATAAGTCAGAATTTACCAGACTGGCTGCGACGCCATGCTTTCCAGAATCTTCAAGATGGCGGCAGGACCAAAGCTCACTCCTAAGACTCGTAGCAAAGCTGCCAAAGGTGGAAGTAAATCCAACATGTAGGGGGATGGAACTTCTGTCCACGGTATCGTATATGAAATCAGCCAAGCAATGGTAAACTTTGCACAATGCTGAATGCGCTGTCAGCGACAGCCTGGTCAGTTGAGAAGCCAGTCTTGCGCTCTGCAAGAAATGCAGGTTGGTATTGTTCAAGACAGTGGTGAGCCTTGAATAGAGGAGCAAGGGAAACGATTGATGAAGTATCTTAGATACATCACACATACCCTCAGTCAGTCAGCCCGCCAGAGGCAAATTTTGCATACGTGCGGCAGTAATTCTCGATTGAAGTTGTGATCATATACGATGCTGTCTCACACCCATGGATCATCCAAACAAGAATTGGGAAGCACTCTCTGGGCAGCATGAGGTAGACACTGAGTGTCCAGCTCTCTGATGTCGCAAACCCCATGGTAAAATTACTGACCTGTTCAGCATATTTGGAGCTTCGCAGAAAGCAAAGTACCCCCGCCATCCCCACGTCGTCCAGATTTAGAATCTCCCAGAGGTTTGGCAGGCCAGACAGCAGCTCCATGTACCTCTCCAGGACCTTGTGCAACTCCACATCGATCTCTTCCTTGCGTACTTTTTTAACGCGTAGAGCTGGTGAGCAATACAGCAAGCTGAAGGCATCCAAGGTCGCCCTGAAACCTAAGAAAACTGTTACGAGCTTGTTATATATCCGATGAATCGTGCAATGTCCTGTCCTGTCCTGTTCCAGAAGACATTCCAAATACAGGCGGAAGAGGTGGAAGGCGCATTGGAGAAGAGGGTGTCGGTGCCTCACCCATAATCCAGGCTGGTTAAGTTGGCAAATCTAGCAGCCATGGTTTTCTCAGGCAAGCCTGTGTGGTGTGCCCCGGGTCCCAGGTTGGTGATCTCAAGGTCTATAAATTCGAGCCGGGACTTGGACACCTGCACCACCATACCTCTTGCAGGTTTGATTGGCCTGATGAATGCTCATTTTGGACTGAGGGAGCACTGTGTGGAGAGTCCTTGGACGCCCAAAACTCTGTGCTGGAAAGCCAACGCGTGTAAGGTCCAATTTGGACGCTTATCAATGTAAGTGGGATCGTGGCACCCACCTCTCGCATCGAGCGCCAGTCGCAGGTCCCAAGATGCTGGATGACCAGCTGCTTGGCTGATGCAGGGAGGCCGTCGAGATCCATTACTTTCTCGCTTTGTCTGCGTCGAGCGCATATAATTGTAAAGTTTGCAAATGTGACTCTACCGTTGTAGGAAGTATGCACCCGGGGTGAAGCATTCAAAACTGCGTACCCCTAGCCAGGCCTAGGGGGTTGCGCCCTACGTTGATTCTGAACTTTTGGCGATTCGTGAACAACTGTTTTAAAGAGATTGCTGTTATGCTGTAGCGCAATTAGCATTGGACATATCGAACAGTAGAAGTGCAGGCCTAGCTTCGACATGGGAGTTTTCAGTTCCAAGCACAGGCCAAAGTAATCGTCCACTCTCATAAAATTTGCAATTCAATCACAAGACAAAACCAGTGCCCTTAGAGACGCTGCGAAGATGCGGTGTCCGCTTGATGCACCAAGAATAGTGATGCAACAAGGCCTTGGCTGTGGTTTCAAGACAATGCTTGATGATAGCAGAAGTTGCGACGGCAAACCTGCCAATGATCAGCCCAGATGGTTGTGGAGCTTTTTTGAGCTTGAAGCAAGGCAAAAAACGTTTCTTGCAGGGGCAAGAAGGATGTCACAGATGCAGACAAGGCAGTCCTGAGCCTGAAAACTCAGCGGAGGAAGCTGTCTGCAGAGCGCACTCGGGTACAGTAGTTGCTCTCCAAGCCTTGAGAACGTAGTCACAAGAACCTTGATGTCTTCTTCCCCTATCTTCCCCCATCTCAGGCCTGGCATCCTCATCACTGCGCTGATTTTGCCAGTTTACTGTATTTCCCCCCATACAATTACCCATGCCATCCATAAAATTGCTTGTTCCTGGAACACCCGCTGACAAGGTGCAAATAGAAGTGGCATTCGCCTGTCCTGATTTTGGACTGCTTGCATGTCAATGAACTGGGGGGAAAACTCAAGAATAGTCACCTATTTGTGGCTTACAAAGATAATGCAATTCATGCAACTAAAGTGATAATGCTGATGCCACCCAATCTGAACTACTGGGCAGCCAGACACGGCATGGCATTTCAACTTTACGAGAATGTAATCACAGTGAAATTCCCTCAAGGGGCATGGCAATGACAGTAATTACCAGTCAAAGAGGGATGGTCATGTGCGCGATCGCCACTGCTGGCCAAACACATCTGCAAGCAATATGAGAGATTCTGCCATAAGTGGGCAGAGTATTTGAAGGATTTTTATCGTAATGCATAAGGCGATTTCCCTGTAATCAAGGGTGTCTCATGCAGCTGGAGGGGCTGATAGCCAAGGGGGTGGCGGAGGCCCGCAGCCTGGTCCTGGCCCAGCGGCGGGAACGGGCCCTGCTGGCCCTGCGCAAGAACAAGCTGTACGAGCACAGCCTGGACGGCATCGATGCCTATCTCCTCAATGTCGAGCAGGCAAGGACTCCACTTTTCCGGATATGATCAAATTGTGGTCTTCAAAATCTTCTCTCTACTGTTGAGAAGGTATGCCGGCGGCGTGAAGGTGCTGAATGCAGATTGTTTGGTGTCAAGAGACTGCAAATCGCAGTACAAGAGAAGCAATGTTCACAGAGGACTCACAGGGGAACACCGCTGATGTTAGCACAAGGGATGATCTCAAATTTCTGAGCTTGCAATTGGCCCAATATCGAGACTTCCTGGCACTGGCTTGTTGCTACAATGACAGATATATCATCCAATTCAGTCTCCCAAGTCAATCACTCGTTTTTGCAGGTCCTGGCCAACATTGAGACAGCCCAGCGCAACAATCGGCTGTTTGCCGCGCTGAAAGAGGGAAATTCGACGCTGGCTAAACTGCAGAAGCAGGTATGAACTATTACAGCTTGCCTTGAACATATTCATGGGTTTGCCTATTATAATCAAAGATTTTTCCTTTTGGATCACAGACAACCCATCCGGCTGACTATTCAGACATACCCCACTCAACATCTTCGATCCTCTGAAGGTCTCTGAAATTCACCTGCTTGATAATAACATTCCCTGATGATGATGTCTTCGCTGCAGGTGTCCCTAGAGGAGGTGGAGCAGCTGAACGAGCAGTCGGCTGAGGCGAAGGAGCACCAGGAGCGGCTGAGGGACCTCCTGGCGCAGTCCCTAAGTGCTGAGGACGATGCGGAGGCGCTGGAGGAGCTTGAGAGGATCCAGGTGGGCAGAAGCCAGATACCCAACTTGGGGGAAAAGGGGGGGGGGGGGAGTTTGTGCGCATTCAAACATGTCCGTCCAGCATTTGCAGATGGTTAGGGAGTTGGAGGAGGTGGATGCTCTCAACCACTGGATCTGGTCTCAGGATGCAAGTGTCTGCGCCGATGATTATCCTGATCATGTGGTTTCTTAAACAAGGAGAAAACCGCAACTGTTGAGACGGCCATAAGGGCCCTGGGATTTTGGATAGGTTGCCAGCCCAAGCTAAGGAGAAAAAGGCTCCGGGAGCTACCAGGAGAATTGGGAGCTGAAAATGGGTTTTAAGGATTCTCTGTAGGCATCATTCTTCACGCATATCTCTCAAGAATATTGCAGGAGCAAAGAGGGATTAAGGAGCAAATTACTGATCAGGGTGATGTGCCAAGTAATCGATGGGATTTTGGATTCGCAGACAATGAGCTCTGCAGGGGAAGGTGGTATGCCACCTATAAATACACAGTGTGAGCATCACATAGATTGCTGTGCAGGCCGAGCAAGAGGAGGCTGCACTGCCCAAAGTTCCTGCCACAGAAGTTCCTCAACTCCAAAAGACTACCACAAACGTTGCGCAAGAAGAGGAAGAACTTCCGGCAGTACCCTCGGTGAGTGACATTCTTACTGTGCACTTCAGATTTATCAATTCTCTGCACGAGAAGCACTGCGTTAAGCAATGCTTAACAAACCCCGTTCATCAATCTGAGACGTCACATGCAAAATTTTGTATATCTCCTGTATTGAAGATGATATTGCCTTTGAGGAGCATCATTGTGAGTAAACCCACTCCAAATGTCAAGCTCAAAGCCCAGAAAGATAGTCACCACTGATCTGGCCTTGCTGTATTTGCAGCACAAGGTGGACATTTCTGAGAAGCCTGCACAGCGAGAACAGGCCCAGAAGGAAAAATTGGTGGCTTCCTAGCCGCAATGTCATGTACAAAAGGTCCCAAGAAGTTATGCTAGGATGTGAAGTTGAAATTGTTGTTTTGCTTGATGATAAAATTACTGCACTGAGGCATTCCAGTTATGATTACACCTGTCAGAATGCCAAGAGGACTACTTGCGCGCATAAACGCTACTCTTAAACACTTTTAATTCAATAATTTTGGCATACCGCAGCTGCACATTGCCATTCTTCCCCCCTTTTGGCGCCTGCTACGAAGGCCTGTGAAAGACATGAGAGGAACAAGTCCATTGCTGTGATTAGACTGGCATATATGGTACTCATATGTCTGAATCCATATTTTGTCAAAAAGGCTTGTATTCAGCAGCAATTACTCAAATGACCTTGCACAGGTAGTCATAATGAGCTGCAGCATGTACCGCTACACCGTTGATGCATTTTAACCCTCAGAAGAGCTGCTTGCTTCAAATTCACAGATCACTGTCTGATGGTTGTGATCTGTAGGTACTGGAACGGCTGTTAAATAACAACAACATCTGCTCTGCGCAAGTGCGAATAAAACGAACATCTCGAAAAATTGTGTTGAAAATAAATTTGAAGACCCTGAACCCGGAAAGAGCTGTAGAGCTGTTGTAACAGTAAGCCATCACCAACTCTACAGGAATGTGATTAGCAGTGTGATGATCTAGCAATTGGATTGATGCACACATTTGCACGTGAGTATTTGCGGAAATTATTTTTGTTTGGAAGTGTTCAAACTCGAGTGTAGATTGGAATCGAATCTCAAGAGCTAGTCAGGGCGATCGATTTATGATGCTCTCGCTCCCAGATGATTGGTGATTTCTGAATAGTACAGAGCTTTTCTGAGAAGCCTGTACTTTTGGGAAGCTGGCCTTTTGATGGCATGCAAGATGTGAGCGAGGGTGAAAAGGATTCAGAAAGCCACCTAGATCGGAATGCCAATGGGGACGAATTTAGGGGTTCCAGGTCCGGCACCAGTAGCCAACCTGCTCCAGAGAGAGACCTGTACCTTCACTTTGAAGTCCTGCGCCCAGGACAGCACAAGGTAGGCATCACACTGCACTGCCCTGATCTTTTGCTTCAGCCTTCTTCGTTGTGGGTATGCATCTTGCTGCTTATGCATATTTCAACAAAATGCGCTGGGGAAATTTCTGCCATGCGAACAAATACAAGTAAAATTGCTCATCCTGTCGAGCGCTGATACGGAGGGAATTCAGCATTCCACAGTGGACCGTGGAAAGGAAAATTATTGATTCTGGTGGAATTGCAGGCTGCACAGGCTGTGTGGGCTTTCCTGGGAATGGGGATAATTGCCAACTTCTGGGCAGCGATGTATTTTCGGGTGAAAGAGGTCAGCTCATTAGAACTCCTTGATCTCCTGGTGTAGAATATTAAATATGAGGATTTGATAACTGCTGTGGCCTTTGAAAAAGCTGTGGGGACAACAGACAGGGGTCATAGGCCAGAGCAGAGACAATCTTTGGCAATGACACACTTTAGCTGGAGGAAATCAAAAATGGTGCTCTTGATAGGGCAAGCATGAGCTGCAATTGGATGAATTCATCACTTCAGGCTACATGTGCAGGCATATCTTGCTGATACCAGCTGGCAAAACCTGTTTGTCCGGCAGATTCCGCCGGCAAGTCTGTGCCTCATGGTGAGTGTTGTCAGCAATTTGTACGAGCATGACCTACTAGGCCAGCACGGCGGAAGCCCTGGAAGTATCTGGGGATTGAGTGTGAGAGCGTGATTACTTGAAAATCTTCAGGCCTCAACTAGGTTTTCAGATGGGAGGTGTAACCCCATGTCAGATCTACAGCACAGGCAGGCATATCGGCCAGTAATGGCATTCCTGAAAACAGTAGCATTGCCGAGGGAAGGGTGGAATGTAGTCGGTAAAGATCCAGAATTTATGACATGTATTCTGCACATCTTTATCACGCAAAGGTTCGCACTGATCAGCTTTTTGCATGGTGAAGGTCATAACACCCATGGTGGCGTGGTTTGTGACCCAGCTCTTCAGAACCAGGAATTCTTCATGGTAAAGCCTTGACACACCATCAAAATCATGGTCATTCAATCACAGCTCAAGGCCAGCTTTGCTGATTGAGTCTGGAAACAAATATCTCTGTCCAGCTCAACAGCCACAGCTGGCAAGACTGCCAACATCAGCAGAAGCTTGTGCAGCAAATACTTGGGTTGCCTGCAGGTCTAGGCGGCAGCGCTATCTTGTCTCCGTTGCTTTCATCCAGATCTTCTTTCAGGTCAGCCATGAGAGCTTCTGGACTTGGAACTAATCCCCGCTTTTCTGCAGATGTCAGGTTCTGTTTGCTGTGAGTTTGGCTTAGAACATTGTGCAGCTGTCAAGCCCAGCCGTGTCTTCATCCTGTGGTGCCCTAGGAACCTGTGAGGCACACGTTACTTTGTGTGAACGTGGCTGTGCTTGCAGCTCATCAATCTGATATTCTGGCTGACTCCAAATTTGTACATCATGCTCCACAACTGCCAATACATGAGCAGATTAGTCAATGGCTGCACATATATACGCTGGTCGTGTTGGAATTGCGTGAGTCACTTCATCTCTTGCCTTCAGATCCATGCAGCTGGAATAGAAGCTGTTGTTGGTGAAGCATGTTTCGTCACAACCCTTGCATGTTGCGCAATTCATCTTTCAACCTTCATGTGTGTGGTCCAAGCGCAGCAAAGTTGAAACCATGCATACTTTGCTCGGTCGCAACCCAATCCTTTGAATTTGTGCGCAGATATACATCACACAGATTATTCATGCCTGCAATTGCCACCCCTTCCGGCAGGAGGAGAAAACAGACAGTGATGGTGAGGCTTCCACTTCTGCTTCCCATTAAAACAGCATTTAACATGACCCTCAGCCCGCTGTTCACTATCTGCTTTGCCAACCCAGGCCTTCCCATCTCCCCTGCAGGCCGGCCCATCAATCGTGGTGCTGCAAGGCTGAGGGTCGCCTGCAAAGACCCAATGGTGCTGGACCTTGGATTCCTGGGAGCTCACTACCTGAAGATTGTAGCATGGTGAGATCACAGCCGACAGGGCTATATCAAAATGGCGTTCACAGTCAGGCCATGCCCGCAGACTGCTGAGAACCATTGACGCAAAGCATGTCTTTCAGTTTCGGGGACTACCCCAATGTCAGACTCACCCATATTTAGATGACTCACTGTCTCCAGGTGCTTAGCTGAAGTCAGCATCTTGTACATGGCCGGCACAGGAGGAGTGACATGGCGTGAGTCTCCAGCCAATGTCTAAAGTGACCCAAGTGATGGATGAGGCAAGGTTCAAGTTGGGAGCACTAGATGCTAAAGCACAGACATCATTCTTCCTGGCTGTGGTCTCAGATTGCTCACTTCCCTGAGCACCAAGAACTTGTCGCTATATTTCTTGTTGAATCGCTGCTCAGTCGTTTTATGACACGAGCAAGAGTTTGGCATTGCAGCATACTTGTTCAAAATCCCCTGGTCTCGTCTATGAGATTTCGACACACAAGACTGCATCATGATTGCTGTTCTGTGGCACCAGGGATGAGATTGAATAAGGATTCCAAAAATGCAGAGACAGGCCATTACCCAGACCCCAGACTCTGTCGGTCAATGATGCTGAAGGACCAGGCGAAGCCCACACCCAAGTATGGGGTCATTTCCACAATATGGAACACGTGGCTGGTGGTGTACCTTCTGGCAGCTGGCATCATTGCACGTTCAGCTTCAGCGGCGCTGAAGGTAGGCCACGTAGCCGAGAATGATCTGGCTTTTAAGTCAATGGAGGAATGTCTGTTGATGATTGGGACAGTCTTCAGGACTGAGATCTAGCCAGCGTCAGAAGGAGACACATTCGATGAAGAGATTTTCATCGGCGGTGAGTCAACAAGGTCTAAAGTATCAAGCGGCCCAAATTTGGAAAAGGGCCTGAAAGTACAGATCGTCTGTGAGAGCTCCACGAGCTGCTTCAGCCCCTCCTCCTTCCCCAACATCTTCTTGACGCTCTGCTGCCCAAAGCGGGGGAAATGGGCATGATAATTGATTGCTGGACACTGATTCAATTTCTTGATGCAGGATTGTCCTTACAATCGATACCAATTCGCAAATCAGATGATGCTTTGGCAGGTATTCTCCTAGTTGTGGCTGCAAAGCTTTAAACTCAAGCAACAGAGGGCACAGTCATTGCCACTTCCTTCGCATGGCTATTGTGTGCAGTTCCATTCACAGAAATGACCTGCGCCTGGATAAGTGATGCGGTTGATGAGCATTTGAGCTCAATCTCAGGTGTCAAGTGTTGTGCAGCGGCGCATTTCAATTTGGAGCGAAGCACTGGGTGTGGCAGAGCTGATTGTGGAAATGGTGAATGTACTACAGATGTGAGTCCCCAGTTTTTCCAAATTGGCCTCCACCCCACACAATGGATTTCATGCTGTCTGAGTGTGTGTGTGGTTTGTTGGGGGCAAGGGGGAAGGCATTAGCTCCTGACCACAGCTTTCAGTTTGGTGGCTGAGTGCAACATGTCGTGCCCTAGAGGTGATGCCTTGTAATCATGAAAGCCGCCCACACCTCAAAGCCATTGTTTGTAGACCATAACCATTGAAGGTTGGGTTCTGTGTCCCCAGGTACCCATTCATTGGTGGAGGTACCATTGTTTACATACAGCAATGGAACGGACAAAGCACGCTCCAGGTTGGTGCACAATGTTGATGTTTTCTGTGCAGTTGTGTAAATGACATGAATGCTGCCCGCCTTGTGTGTTCAGTATGGTCGGGGCCCATACCTGATGCCGTGAATTCAGCACTTGAGTAAAGCCTGCACTTCATCAATTCATAGGCTCAAGTGTATCATGAACATTGTGCAGCCTGGAGGTCAATTTTGAAGATGGGTTAGGTGACGCGTTGGAAAGTAAAAGAAACAGGTTGTGTCTGGTACAAGCACGGGTGTGACTGTTGGCAGAATATTTCAGGAGGTGATCAGCAAGATTATTGAAACGACCCGTTATCGCTTGATTGCTTTTCAGTGGCAGTCCCAACGCCCTGTGGTGTCTGCAGTTCATCACGACTGTGTGCACGGTCATGAATGCTTTCTATTTCCTTCCCATGCAGCCAACAGGCGAGGAGCGTTTCCAGGTGAGGGCCCTCTCTCTACATAAAGCTCCGTCTGATAAAATGAACACGCAAGATAGGAACAATGGAATAGATTGGCCTCATGGCTGAGAATGGCTTGCACATTGCAAGCAATCTTAGAAATCCATGCAGTGCAATAGAACAGGGTGAAGGTGGGTTGGAATACCGATGAACATTCGTGATCTTGAGTGTTGTGGGCCATGTTTTGCGGGAGCGCTCCTCCCCTGATTTTTGAAAACTCAATCCAATACTGGACTACCGGACATTATTGTTGGTTTACATGAAACTTAGGAGAGACGTTGGCCTTGAGAATTGTATTTCCCAGCAGGCATGGGTCCAAGACTTTTCATGGACCAGCCAAGAGACATTGAAAAAGCGAGATGCAATTCTCAGGTACATTCTCAAGCCCAGTATGCCAAGGAGACACACTCTGTTTGCCCGGCGGATTTGCTACTTCTGCTTTTGTGAAATGAGTTTGGCTATGTTTCCGGGCGTGTGTCAGGCTTGTGTGTGTGGCATACAAGTTTGCGGGGAACTCATGTGCATTGACATGATAGTTCGCATCAAGTTGGTCTGCTGTATGTCAAACAGGCGACCACCAGTAGAAGCCACCAAAAACTGAGGCTTTCCCACATTTTCAATCTTACAGGCACAATCCAAGCATGGAGCAGCGGCTGCGCGCAAAGCCAATGTTCTGCATAGAGACAGCCCTCCATCTAATTCTCTGGTCGGACGTCGCATATGAGTGCTCACCCCAGGTAATGGCTGGGGACTGCCGCCTTATCTTTGCCCTTGGCTTGCCAGGATCCTTGGCTCTGTCTCTGTGGATGGATGACAACCCCATCACTGCTTGTGCCAGTGATTACTTGCCCTGTTTCTCTTGTACTAGACATGTTTATCAGGTCAAAATGTCACAGACTCAGCAAATATACATCTGCCATAAAGATAGTCATTACCCTGGAGTAGTGGTGAGCTGTTGCCACTGTCAAGACGTGATTCAGAACAAGCGCACTTATCAATCGCTGAACCGAATATTCAAAGTGACAGGGGTAGGCCTTTTGGTCAGCCTTGTTGGGAGCGAGCAACATGATGCCACATGTGCGCCCCAGCGGGCTTCAATTCTACAATTGATGACTGCAGGGGGCAGGGCAGCCAGTCACCTTCAATTACGGAACTGCGGATGCACAAGCACTCAGCAATCAGCAGGTGCCTGTGGTTGAGGGTGAGGGGGGCGCCAGCTGCAGGGTTGCCATGGATGGTGGAGATAGCATACAGGGCTCAGAATCCGTCAGTGTGAGTCACCTCCTAAACCTAGACTCTTACAGAGAAGAGTTTGTTGCAGCACGCCTTCTTTTGGCGCCAATTTCAGTGTGATGGCCAATGAGTCAGTTTTATCATCCGATGCATCCGAAGGCGTAGGAAAAGGTGCAGAACCCTTTTTGTGTGAAGAACTCTTTTTGAGAGCCTGAGATTTGCACGATGTTTTGAAAATGCAGGTGGTGCAAGCATTGTCGAGGCAGGAAGCACTGGATCTGGCGATGAAAGCGTTCGGCCTAGATGAAGTGAGGGTCATACACTCCGAAGTCACAGACACCCAGGTTGTGCTGGCCTGGGGACAGGGCAGGCTTGTGCTGGCTTTCAGAGGCACACAGTCCATGACCGATGCATGCACAGATGCGCAGGCAAGCAATACATCCCCTGACGTCATATTGGAAGCAGCCAATGAAGCAGCAAGCCCTATATTCTGCCGGAATGACGCATCTGCGCTTGGTTTCAGCTGCAACAATACTCTGGCCTGGGCAGAGCACTCTGGTCTGGTACTCAATTTGCAAAGGAAGACCTGTTGAAGACTGTTGTCGATGCCAAGAAATGATGTATCTGGCCAAAAGTGAGACTCCAATTTGTCACAGCTTGAAAGCCCGGTTGGGTCTGAGAATTGAGGATGAAAGACTGCCTGTGGTGATCCAGGCTTGGAGAGTACCCCATCCCCCCAAGCGTGGCGTGTACTTTCTGGGTCGCCAGCCCCTGGTCCATAAGGGCTTCCTCCAGGCCTGGGCGGAGGTGGCTGGCAGAGTCCTTGCTGTCGTTGAGGAGGTCCTGCAGGGCTCCCACACCGCAAAGGACAACTTCCAGGTCTATGTGACAGGCAAGCCTCTGCTTCAGAATTCCAGGAGCAAGACTTTAGTGTCGCTTGGCAATCGGTGTTTAGTCAACCTATCATACGCAATGCATGCAACTCAGGGAAGAGAGCTGCTCCTGTCATTTCCAACAGAAGCGCCAAATCAAGCAGCACCATGAAAGTTTGTTCAAGATGCAACAGTGGACATGTGTGGGCCCGGCAGGCACTGTTAGGTTCTTGGAATTCTAATTTCAATTTACATGGCGCATGAGTGGATCTTGAGAAACAATTTTCTAAATACCCACAGTGGCAAGGGATAATCTGCAGGTCATTCTTTGGGAGGGGCATTGGCCATTCTCGCCACACACACGATTCAGGGCAAACATGCCTTGCCCAACATTTGCTGCTACACCTTTGGGGCCCCGAGACCCTCCAACAAGGCTTTCGCAAGGGAGTTCAAGCTCGTCTGCCCCAACACCTATAACATCATTAACGACAGGTGTGTGTGATAACAAATCAGGATTACATACTGCTCATTTGACATGGTGCCAATGGCCACTTGAGTGTCTTTATTACTTTCTGGTTCTGTATTCATTGGCCAGCCTTGTTCTCTCATCTTGGGAACGGCAGAACCAAAATACCTTCAAATCATCTTTTCTTTTAGGGATTCAGCTTGATGGGTTCCAAGCCTTTCCGAATGCACATTCTGCATTCTGATGTTCTCTGCTGTGCTCAACCATGTTGCTGCTCTGGTTGTTTGGTTAATGCTGACAGGGAGACATACATAATACTCTTCGGATAGCTGAAAGCAATGCTCAATGACTAATCATCGCTCAGTTGCACTCTTGAATCCTGAACTTCTCTTCCTGTGCAGAGATGCAGTCCCCAAGACCGGCAAATTGATGGGCATGTACAAGAGACCTGGTAATCGCTGCTTCAAAGCTAGATTCCTCCAAGTCTGCCTGTACAGACCGTGGCTCCGAGAAAATGTGGATTCAAAAGTATTCACAGCTTGCTTGAAACAGCAGGCTTCTACAACCTGCCTGTTCTGCACGTGCCTGTGAGTATTGACAGCTATGCAACAGCGCATGACTGCAAGATCTTGCAGGTGAGAGGGTGTTGATCAATCAAGGTGGCGACATCCGAGTGCGCCCCAGCATATTTGAAGTGCACCTCCAGCGCCGTGAGACTTTCCCTCCTCTTGCAGTCCTTCATTTGAGTCCATAAGAAACTACCAGCACAATAAAATGACCAGCACAACTTTCAGGAAATACATGAGGAAGTATCTGTCAAGCAATGCAGGTCTGCCCTGCAGAAGCTCACTTGATTTGTTTAGCTGTGTACAGTTCTGCAGAGGTTTATCCCAAGTTCATCTTCAAAAGTATTGTGCATTATGACGATCTATCTACCAATTAGCTGCATGAAATATGTCCACATGGCACGTTCGCTATACACGCGTTGGGAGTCACTGCCATACTGCAATCCGTCAAGTGTGATGGAAAGTGAAATGATTGGAGAGTGTGCAGCCTTTCTGTCGAGATAACAATTGCTTACCAGCTGAAAAGCAGAGTGTCTTGATCTGCAAATCCGAAGCAGTTTGATCTCCTGCCTTTCAAAATTTGGCTGTGCAGGTGGTTACAGCGTCAAGCAGCATCTTTTGGTGTCCTACCTTGAAGCGCTGAGCTCTATAATGATTGCGCAGCTTTTCAAGTACAAAGCCATGGAGGGCGGGCTAGCAGGTGACATCTCCCTGTTGTTTTGGAACTCACAATAGAGGCCAGATCATCTTGCATTTGGAGCTGCCTCTCAGTGTTTAAACTCAGCGTGGAAAAAAGAAAACGCATTGTCCTACAAATTCTTACTTCATTCATTTGCACAGGTGTGCAGCAGCTATGCAAGTCAGAAGTTATTTGCCGCTTATTGATCACTGTCGGTAAGGCCGACCAAGCATTCGATGTGGTTTATCTGCGCCCTCACATGCTTCGAGATCAATTCTCAACAGTGCATTCCTAAGTACTGTCCTCCACTCCATTGGAGATATGAGAATCATGTCAATCTCTTCAGAATTGTCCTGCTGAGACTGGATGTCACAGAAGATGCTGGAATTTGCCCCTTCTGCCGTTGAACCATGAGTTTTCATACTCTCGTTCAGGGTTGCCCTGTGCCGCAGGGATCGACCTTCCAGCAGTGATGGCAAGGCCGCAGCTGAGTGTGCGGCATACAATCAAGAAGGCCAAGGGGCTGAAGAAGTTCCGAAACAACCTCGTGGCCATGATGAGGGAGTTGCAGGAGACACCATTTGTCTGGAATGCTGAGTAAAAGAGCAGAGCTAGACAGGGATGCCTTTTGCTCTTTCTTGGCAGTGCTGCATGTGCATATGGGTGGCTTATTGCAGTATCTGACTACCAGGAGTATCCCAGCAGTGCTCTTCATTCTGCTGTCCAATTTTGACAGGCAGCCCTTCTCCCCGAGGGGCAGCCCAACCCCCCTTCCCATCTCCAAATTCTCCTTCGTTGGCTGAGATCCCCTCTGTGATTTGCTCGACGTTGAAGGAATTTCAAATCCGACTTAACCCTTCAAAGCCTCCTCAACTTTCTGTCGTTTGTCCGTGGTCAAATAGCACATGCTCGAAAAAAATGCAATTTGAGTTTTGAGTTCTATTTATATGGCCCTGGTAGAGATATTTGCAAGGGTATTTGCGCTGCCCAGGAAGTGTTCTCCTGAAGAAGGTAGGGTTGAGGATGGACGGATGGTCGGAAAAGCGGAGAGGGAGGATATTGGGCAGGAAGGCGACCTTGAGGAAGAGGATCCGGATCTCGAGACAGTTCCCAGCACTCCTAAGAGCAAGAGTGGGTCGCAAGGATCGTTATCAGGAAAGAGCAGCAGCATCAGTGAAAAGAGGGATATCTTCATCCATTTTGAGGTGTTGAGAGCCAGTCAGCACAAGGTAAGGATTGTCATGGCCTCTTGACCAGTGCTCCAATACTTTTAGCAGCAAGGAAGAGTCATTTTGTCTCCTCTCCTTGTGAGAGGACCCTTCTATAAAGTGTCTCCTGCACCTGCTGCAAAAGAGCCAATCGAATGTAGCACTGAGGCATCATTTGTGACTCTCAGGCTGCACAGCTTGCATGGATTGTCCTTCTCATGCTGAGTGCCGCGCTGCTTGGACTGATGATCTACTTTCGGTGTCGAGAGGTCCGCCCCTTCTCTCTTAATTGCTGTGCTGTGAAATTTGCAGGCCTCTCTCATGATGTTGGCCTCTAGTCGCTGCCTTGCATCATGATGTATTTATTCATAGAATCGGCACTCGGCGAATATGAATCCAATTTCA
This sequence comes from Chloroidium sp. JM, assembly GCA_004335615.1. Classification (NCBI taxonomy): domain Eukaryota; kingdom Viridiplantae; phylum Chlorophyta; class Trebouxiophyceae; order Watanabeales; family Watanabeaceae; genus Chloroidium; species Chloroidium sp. JM. The sequence goes on along the minus strand of QAXI01000460.1, from coordinate 239,342 downwards.
GAAGACCAAGCACTTCAACAGTTCTTCGACTCGTGACATCCTCTTGGAAAAGGCCCAGACATTCATTTCCGTATTTGGCTGTGATTGGTGATGTGAATATGCTCCATCTTCCTTGCCCCAGACTGTGTGTCACTTTGTGAATCCATGTGTCACTTTAAAAATCCAGTTCAATTCAGCAAGACCAGTAAATTCTGTATGGTCCATCAGAAATATCCGCTGGAGGAAGTGAAGGATGCCCATGTGATCAAGATCCAAACGGCAGCAGCTGTTGTCCTGCTGAGCCTGCTTTTGCCCATGCTGGGCTGGTTTGTGAGGCAGCTTTGGGTGACGCGCATGTGTGACTGGTGAGCAACCCCATTAGAGTCACAATTCTGACACCACATTGTTCTAAGAACCCATCCAAGCTGCCTTCAACACTGACCTGCTTCTACATGCATGATAGTTGTCCGCAGCATCACAATTCCAGCGTGCAGTCCACATAGCCTTCCATGATGCAAGCTCTACTTTGTGAAAGGAAACACTCTCATGCTTGAACTCTGACCACAGGTCCAGGCGACAGCGATACCTGGTCACGGTCTCTTTCCTCCAAGCTTGCTTCCAGGCAAGTCTGAAGCTTGCAGATCCCTTCACAAAATTTGCTGCCATGTACATAGCTGGCTTCCGTCAGCATCATTGATGATGTTCTGCAGTAGCTGGCTTGGCAAATTTCACTTTCTTTCATCAACAAAAAGAGGAAGAAGACTGAGTAACATGTCCACTTTGTCGGCAGGCCATCAATCTGATATTTTGGCTGATCCCCAACGCCTACGTTCTGGCAAACCGCTGTGACTTCACAGCACCCATTGTCAATGCCAGCGTCTACATCAGGCTTACATGCTTCAATGTTGTGAGTCATATCTCCTGAGCTTTGCAGTGCACTGTTCAGCAATGAGATCTGACAATGTTGGCGAACAATCCATCGGTCAATTGATGTCATTTGAATTTAGTGGATTTGCAAATGTTTTGTAAGTGCATGAAAAGCATCCTCTGCAACAACATGACGTAATATTCTAAAGCTTGTGTGTCTGATACTCTGATTAAATACTGCATCACTGCAATGCTGTGCAATGGGATCCTAATCAAATGCTGCTGCGTTTGGGTGCAACACTACCTTCTTTTCTGCATAGCTATTGCAAAACGGATTTGCAGGTGTATGCGCTGCAAGTGATCCATGCGCGGAACTGCTTTCCTAAGACCAGGAAGGCAGGCAAGAATGAAGACGGTACGCATTTTCCATGAAGCATGAAGCATGTCTCCTTCTTTCAATATGTTTCAGATGATCTTGCACACATGCAGCAACCTGCATTCTGCACTCTTTTATACATTTTGACGCCAATCACTGACAAGTACAAGCTGATTGCAGCCTCCCCGGATTGTGACAATCCTAAGCTGAAGGCAGAGGGCCGGAAAGATCCCATGCTGCTGGATGCAAATTGGTGGGCGGTACATTGGCCAGTCCTGATCTTCTGGCAAGCCTTTCCCTCACCGCTTCGCACACAACACCGCACATAAGCTTTCGACATCTGAAGTTTGTCTTGAAGCAGTGCTTGCTCACAATTTCATAAAATCAGGACTGCTTGACAAGTCCTTGGGCTGCGAACCTCATGAATTGTTTAAAAAGCGCATGAGCCAGGAGAGCTTGCAGACGACAGATTTGTCTGCAGGTGTGTTGCACAAGCCAGCATACTGTACCTGCCCGCTTCTGGGGGCCTCTCCTATCGTAAGCCTCCTTCTTCTTACTTCTCTCTCAACCACATTTGTGGAGCTGTCACGCAGAGTGTTCTCAAGGCAAAAGCTGAGGCAAGCCAGTCTTTTCTACAAGTGACACGTATCCCTCTGTGTGCAGCCAAAGGAGTGATACCGCCTTCACCTGTGTACTGCACGTTGGATGAGCTGCCAGCGGCAGATAAATTGGGCAAAAACGCCTACATGTATCCGCCCAGCGGTTTGAAGTTTATAATCGTGAGGGTGAGCACAGTCGCAATTTGTGACAGTCTTTTCTACTGTCAAATTCCACTGACTCCTCGAATTCCCCTGTTATGGTCATCAGTCCTGCATGTCTGCATGTCTCGAGACACTGGCCAAGCAAAAGGACTTACAAGATTTGTACAATTTTGCTTACAGTAAAAGGCTGAGACCTGACCCATTTTCTCTTTCTCGCAAGTCAATTTGGGGCACATGGCTCATCACCTACCTGGCCTTCTCAGCGGCTTACTCCAGGGTGGCAGCTGCAAAACTGCGCAGCTATTCCTACAGCGAGTATAAATTTGCAAATCTACTCATGATGTGGCAGGCGCGTTCTTCTGCTCTTCTCGCATTGCTGAAAAAGTCCACGTTCTGCATCGATTTTTATTACTGCTTCTGAGATGAGGGCCTAACATGAGCCTCAACTGCACCAATGAACAATCTCTGCCAAGCAATCTCTACAAAAATCACTCCTTTTCCCCAATGACATGTAGCAAGCTGATAATGCCAACATCCATGGACTGCTTGTGCATGAATGGTCTTTGGCCAGCCTGGAATTGCAATGGCAAGCTGAGAGCTATGATTGAGCATTCAGCAAACACTCGAAATAGCATTCATCGGAGTGATTTGTCATGTGTGCCTTTGACTCTCCTGTCGAAAGTGTTGCGTTCAGAACCATCTCCATCACCCTATGGTCGGGAGGGTCTGGAACTGTTCAAGATACTCTCAGCAGAGATTGATCATGAGGCTCGTGTGGCAGAGGCGGTTGGCTCTCTGGGTGGAGGGCCTGGGAGTTGCCGACATCTCCAATGTTCTCTGCCACGAAGGCGGTCTTGTGGCCTTTGTTCAGCAGTGGCTGGGCCTGGTGAGGCTGCAGCTGACCATATCTGCTTCAACACAGCAAATGAGAGGGGAAAGAGGAGGGTTTATCAGTTGGTCGGTGAGGATACGTGTGTGTGTGTGTGTGGCGGGGGGG
>QAXI01000460.1:214370-235569 GCA_004335615.1 Chloroidium sp. JM | reverse complement strand
GGGGGGGGGGGGAGGTGGTGTTTAGTGGCATGATTCAGGATACAGGAATAAACCAGCATCTTGGCTTCATCTTTCTGGCGTTGATCCCTGACTCCTTCTTCGTCTCAATTTAGATACCTTCTTGATGTGCATGCAGCGCAGTTGTTCACCCTTTTGAGATGCACCCAAGGCTTGCAGGTCCCAGATTGAGATACTGGTTGGTGATCAACAGCTGCTATGCTGCTCATCATCCTACCTGTTGTGTAGGCCACACTCCAGACTCTGACAACCGCTACTGTTGCCCTGAGCGCATTCTACTATTTACCCATGGAACCCACCACAGAAGAGCACTACTACCAGGTACCCTTTCCCTGGGGTCCTGGATTGAAAACGGGAATGAAGAGAATGAGACTGAGAAGATGGAGTTACTGATCAGAAGGCCAACCCTTGCCATCCAAATCTATTGCCATTCTGCCTTTCAGTCATGATGCTGTTGGACGCATCAGATGATTCCATGAAGTGAGAAGAGAAGAGCCCAGTCCTCAGAGCTGACAATCTTGGGAGCCTGATGAGTCCCCTCATCACGAGGGCCGTGAAGTGGCTCTCCTCATCCAGGCCTCGACAGTTTCGCTGTCCAGGACTCATGAGGGTGCTCCCTTCAAGAGGATTTGCATCCTGATCGAATGACTGCATGGACTGCAAGGCCAAGACATGTTTCACTTTATTCTCGCCACGCAGGTGTGGCTCCAGGACTTTGCATGGACCCAGCCTGGCATAGACAGGCGGCGCAGGGCCATGCAGAAGCACAGCCCTGGGATGGCAGCCCGCCTGCGCAACATGCCCCTGTTCTGCATGGAAACCGCCCTGAAGCTGCTGCTGTGGAGCGATGTTGTCTACGAGTGCGTGGTGGAGCCCCAAGGGCCCCTGGGACCTCCAAAGCAGGTGCAAGAAGAACCTCTACATCCCATCAAATAAGTCTGCAGGAAATGCTCACAAGGTTTCAGTAAAAGAAAGTATAAGCCAGCCATAGCCGTTTGACTTCTCCCAGGAGCTGACATGGAGCTGACAGGTGGAGCATGTGAAGAGGGGTGGGTGGAAAATCCATGCACGGCATCGTTGGCAGAGTTTTGCTCTGTATTGAGGCGTGGCTAAGCCATCAAGGGCAAGTCTGGTTTGTGACAGATACAACCCCACAGCCCAGACACAATCATCTTTGCTGTCAATACAGATACACAGTTTTCCGCAGGTGGGACCTGATTCAGAACAGCCTAGCCCAGATGTCCCAGGTGTGGGGGTGGGGGTGCCAGTGGCAGAGCCGGAATCACAGCCCCTGAGCAAGGGGACTGCGGAAGCGGCAGAAGGGGACAGCTCGACCTCTGAGAGTGAGGAAGCAGACCCAAAGCTGGCCTCAATCAAGGTGAATCTCACGGATGGAACACCATGATATGATTTGCCATGCTTGGATCATATTGAGCCTTTGGGCGAGCAATCATTACACACTCCTGCCCTCTTGCAAACTTACTTGAATGAAATTTCCAGCAGTCCTCCATACCTTCTGAGCATAATTCCTTGCTTTTCTGCCAGCTAGAAATGCGTCAATGTGAAAAGGTGCTTGCTCATCCGCCAGCTAAAAATGCGTCAATGTAAAGACTTTCTGCCCATGATTTTGGGCAGTTCTGGGAGAATTGTAACCCAGACCCAGGGCAGAGGAGATGTCTTGGAAAAGGCTGGGAAAAGCACTGTGAAGTTTTTACGGCTTTTCGATGCAGGTTGTGGAGGCACTGTCCGGCAAGGAAGCTCTGGACCTGGCCATGCGGATGTATGACATGAAGGATGTCAAGGTCATCCATTCCACAGTGACTGACACAAAGGTGCGTCTCTACATGGCCCAGGGGCCTTCCTGCACATATTGTACCAGGAATATTCCCTCTTTCACTCCTCCGTGAATAGCAATGTTCTTTTCTCTCCCTTTGACCCGGTATTAAACTCTGCCGAGGTTGTTGCAAACATCACTGATTCTCCTCCTACACATTCTGTTGGATGTGTGTAATCTCCATCCTAATGCTGATAGTGTGAAAGATACAGAGGTCCTCACCAATCATCACATGCTCCTTTGCGGGCAAAAAGCTTGCTGGCAAGCGTGAAATGTTCACCATGAAGACAAAAAACTTGCCGACGTGATCACATGCACAGCAGACATGTCTCCACGTTTGCCGCAATCCGAGCTTTGCTCTTTTTACAGGCGGTGCTGGCATGGGGAAGCACTGGGATGGTTCTGGCCTTCAGGGGCACTCAGAGCATGGTGGATGCTTGCATTGACCTCAAGGTACCCATTTGCTTCTCTGATGCGCCCATGCATAGAGAAGTAGAGGCAGATGGGGGTCCTCCAATGCTCAATTTTGATGTGTGCGGACTTACAGCTCCGCAAGGTTGGGACAAGGGGGTGACTGGGTCTGTTTCTTGAAGCCCCCATTTTTGACATGTGAGAGAAAGAACAATTCTGACGTTCCAACCACCATGTTGTTTGGGATTGAAAGGATCATTGGCAATAAGTTTCGGCTTTCCAAGGCGAGTTCAACAAGAAAATGAAGATACAGGACACAACCTGGATGAAGTATGGTGCAATGATTGTAACAGATCAGGGATTCCTGCACATCCGACAAACGGAAGCACTGCCCCACATGCCCATGTCCTCATATTCTGATTCTCATTCTTGCAGGCCTGGACTGTGGCCCATCCCCCCAAGCGCGGCTCCAGATTGTTGGGAACGTGTCCCATGGTGCACAAGGGCTTTTTGACGGCTTGGTCGGAGGTGGCGGACAGGGTGTCGGCAGCCGTCCAGGAGGTGCTGGATGGGCTCACGGAAACTCAGCGAGAGGCCTTCCAGGTCTTTGTGACAGGTTGTCCCCTGGCTCATTGCCTCTCGACCCTCAATACCCCCCCCCCCCCCCCTCCCCCATCCACTCCTTACCCTCTCCAAGGACTCCCGGTCCAATCTGCTGCATGCCTGAGGCAATTGCCTGTGTGTCACAGATGCTTGAAACACAGTATCGTATGTTTTTATCGATATGAACATGTGCTGCTCTGTCAGCAGCAACTAAAAAACGGTGCAGTTGAGTAGAAGCGCCACAAAGAGGAGTAGAAGCATTCACATAGACAGCCAGATGCCAGTTGCCAATCAATCAGTCTTCTCAGCAATCTAAGAATGGCCTGCAGGTCACTCCCTGGGTGGCGCGCTTGCTGTGCTGGCTGCTTTCCAGATCCAGGAGCAGCACCGCCTGCCCCACATCTGCTGCTACACCTATGGCGCCCCCCGGACCGGGAACGCAGCCTTTGCCAAGGAGTACGAGCGGCTGGTGCCGGAAACCTTCCATGTCATCAACGACAGGTGCTTTCTCGCCTCAGGTCTCAAAAGGCTTGTCGTACTTTAAGGCGTTGTATTTGAGTCACAGGTTATGTACAGCAGACTGAATAGTATGCAACGAGAGTCTGCTTGTCAGTAGAGCAAGCGAACTCAAGCGTGGACTGTCGCAGGGATGCTGTTCCAAAGACCGGCAAGTTGATGGGCATGTACAAGAGACCTGGGGATCGGGTGCTCATCAATCCCCTAGGAGACATACGAGTCAGGCCCAGCATTTTTGAAGTCAACCTCCACAGCAGTGAGCCTCCTCTTGCACACCTCCTGCTGCGGTGCTGTTCTCCATAATGCTGACCGTAGCACTCTGGCCCACATTTTAATAAGGTGTTAATCAATGCACAGACTCATTTGTGCCCAAGACAGCAGGTGAGAAAGGTGGGAAAAACAGCAGAATGAGAGGATTCATCCAACCTAGCCTCATACATGCGAGATTGCTGGGAGAATTGTCATGAGTGAGAAGAGGTTTGGAAAGTTTGGGACAAGCTCAATCATTATAATCAATTGGATGCTTCGTGGCTCGCAATGCAGTGTTTTGACATGCCACCAGGATTTGGCAGGAGACCTAGCCTCAGCCAAGCAACCTTTCATGCTGTGACACATTCCTGCAGGTGGATACTCAGTGAAACAGCACTTCCTGGTGTCGTACTTGGAAGCTCTGGGCAGCATTCTGCTGGCACAGCTCTTCAAGTACCGCGCTGTGGAGGGAGGCCTGAAGGGGGTGACGCTGCTGTCCACATGCCCCAACATTTGCAGGCTGCTGGCCTCTGTAGGTGGGCATCATCCCTTTTCTAGAGAGTAGTTGGAAATAATAATGAGGGGTGCCTTACACTCCACGGCATTAGCTCGCATTATTGGCTTGCCTGCTCTAGTTCCACACAATACAGCTTGAGAGCACAACCACATGCTCTTCTCTGCATTCCATCTGTCCAGTCAAGACTGCTCTTTGTTTACATGTGGTAATGAGATCTTGCCGTACCCATCCTTAAAAGTGAACAATGGTCCACAGCCTTGTCAGAGTTGCAGCTCGTAAGAAAAGTCAAACACGAATCTTTACTTTCCCCAATGGTCGGGAGGATGGGGTGGTGCATCATTGGGATATCTTTACACTGGAGGTGCACAGGTGAGGTCATGATGAGCTGATGCTTGCAGCATGTTCGCAGTGTGGCACCACCAAAGCCAGTCATCCATGGCATTTGGCTTGCTTGCAGGTGTGGACCTGCCTGAACTGGTAGCCCAACCGCCACTGAGCATGAAGAGCACCATGAAGAAGAAGAAGGGGCTTTGCAAGCTGCAGCACAATCTTGTGGCCTTAATGCGCGAGCTGCAACATACTCCATTCAACACAGATTAGGCCTGGCTAAGGTCACCGAAAGATACCTGGATTTTATATCGAGATTTCCTCCTTTAGGCAAGGATCTATGCAGAGAACTAAAAGCTATGGAGTGACAGTACGTCCCCGTCCTCCAGTGATGATTACATCATTGGTGAAATGACAATTTCCTTCAATGCCCAGGCGCTGTGCGTCCACCAGGACGTGGCACTGGTGACCAGGGCTGCGTGTAGCTGGACAGAGTTTCTCGTTCATGTTAACAGCTGATAGCTGATTGCTTGAAATTCAGACCATGGCAGATACCTGCATGGTGCCTTCCATGTCGAAACGATGCTAGAGATTGCATGCCAAGGCAAGTCTATTAGGGGCCATGTTGGCTTTCTATCAGTTGATTTTGACGATTAAGCTGTGTGGAGGTGTGGGATGAGTAGGTGGGTGACTAAGATTGATGTGTACAAAGAGCGGTGGTAGGAATTGAGCTGATTGTGAGGGAGGGAGTGGTGAAGTCGTTGTAGACAAAGGGTGAATACAGAATGTTGAGTGGTAATAGAAGGATTGATATTGTGATAATTCATTTGCTTCTGTCCAACGAGATGCCCTCCTGCAGACTCCTGCTCTGCTCCATCACAGGATGAGGTAATCTCAGAATTCAGAACCCAACCCCCCAGTCACGTGAAGATTTCACAGTCGGTTTCACACATAGAGAATACGATACACGACTGCCGCTTTGGCATATTTGCAAGTCTATGATCCACCTTTCCCGGTTGAAGCGGGAATACTCGTTTTCTTGGTATGTTGTAACAGTAAAGGTCGCAAATGTCCGCGATCGTCTTTGAGAAACTTCACGAAAATATCTATGCACTGTTCCATCTCCGCCGCAGCAGAGAGAGCAGCGGAAAAAATGAAACAAAAAACGAGAAGTTGCCTGAGAAGTCGCATGCGACCGAGGAGCCAGAGAAAGTTGATATCGGAGGAGATGAAGAAGAAGAGAGCAGCAATGATGAAGGTCTTTCACACAATAACAGTGGGTCGAACTTGACTCACAGCAGTATTGAGGAGAAAAGAGATATTTTCATCCATTTTGAGGTGTTGAGAGCTGGCCAACACAAGGCAAGTCCACTTCTTCGCATTTTGATAGTCAATGCAGCTGATCTATACAGCAACCTCGAATATAGTAAATTTGATCACATGTGCTCAATAAAGTTTTGCACTGCATCATTTGCTTAATATATAGTGTTGTCAATAGGCTGCACAAGCCATGTGGATCATCCTTCTCATGCTCGCCGCTGCATACTTTGGAGTCATGATCTACTACCGAGTGCAAGAGGTGAGCAAAGCTTTACCATTGACCAGGCCCTACCATTAATCCTTCAGGTTCAAGCTGTTGCAGTTATCCCGAGTCAAATTGCGGGTGATTGACTTCGAATATTGTGACCTACCATACCAAGCAATGAAACAGAATTTTGGGGTCTGATGCATGTAGCATTCATTCTGCCTTGCCTTCACCGAAAATCAGTAGAGTTGGGGTTAAGAATTGGGCGGCGCGACATTGGAGGTGGTCAAGGAAATGCCAGCCAATCTACGAAAATGCAGCCCTCAGCTAGTCATCCAGATTGAATCCTTAGATCAGCGCTCATTCCATTTCTAGGCATGTGCGACCATTCTCACCTTCTCTGTGTGCAAATACCAATGTCGTGGCATAGGGAGCCTTTTCAAAATTTACAGCATTGCGAAAGGATCATGTGCTGCTGGACTGCTGATGTTACTTTACGTCCAGAAACACTCGCTGAGGATAGTGCAGTCCCAGAGGCTCATGAAGCTGCAGACAGCCACCGCTGTCGTCTTGATCAGCTTCCTCTGCCCCATGCTGGGGTGGTTTGCCAGGCAGCTCTGGGCCACGCGCATGTGTGACTGGTGGGCATTTTCCCATTCAGGATCTGGGGTTGTCTGGCATCTTGGAATGTTCATTTTAGGGAACGTATTGCCAATATGTGTGTTTTAAGGTACAGTCAGAGAGGATGCTGTTCAAAATTGGGATCAAAGATCTCCAACTAAGAAGCAGCCTTTGACCGATGATCACAGTTGGGTGAGTGTTTTTCCTGTTGAAATCACTAAACATTTATACTTGACGACGTTTATACTTGACGACATCTTGATTTGAAGCACTTCATCTCGGCGCAGGTCTCGTCGACAGCGGTACCTGGTCACAATAGCATTCATACAGATATGCTTTCAGGCAAAGTCTTGAGCCTCTCTTTATTGTACATTCTTTGGCACCTGTCATACCTCATTCATGACTGCAATGGAGAGAACGCTGCCATCCAGTCAGGCGTTTGAATTGAATGGTAATTGAGAGCGAGCAAAGATCCCTTGTGCCTCATGAAGCTGACATGCATGTGGCTGCCTGTCTCTGCTAATGCACTTTGCATGGCAAATAAAATTTGACAGATGGCGCCCTTCGTCCTAGAATTACCTTAATTTAGAGTTGTCATCAGCTCCATGGCAAAACACTTCTCTGAACATTTTGTCTTTGCAGGCCATCAACCTGGTTTTCTGGTTGATTCCCAATGCCTACATCCTGGCAAACAGATGTGACTTCACAGCTCCCATTGTCAACGCCAGCGTCTATATACGCTGGACGTGTTGGAATACTGTTAGACATCCACCATCCTCCCTTGCTCAGCAAATCCGACTGCAGCCCTTTTTGACCTCATCCAAATTTCCTTGAACAAATACTGGAAGCTGATCAGATTGGCGTAAAATTGGAAATTGGATATTATTTTATAACGATATTGTGAATTTGATATTAAAAGCGATCCAGTGGGTGCACATGTGTCGTCTGAAGCATCCTCTCTGCAGATGTTGAAGGAAATGTGTTTGCAGGTCTTTGCGCTGCAGGTCATACATGCCCGCAATTGTTGGCCAAAGACCAGGAGAGCAGGAAAGGATGAAGATGGTATGAGCAACCTCTGACATTGCCACAGATCAACTCCATCCGGCTGTGGCTGAGCCCTATCAAGCTTTTCAAATTAATAAGCTTATTCAATTGCCCTGATTGTGCACCCTGAATATACTTGACACATGACATATGGGAATTCAAGATAAACTCCACATGCAGCATCCCCTGATCTGGACAACCCGAAGCTGAAGACAGAGGGCAGGAGGGATCCCATGCTCCTGGATGCTGACTGGTGGCCGGCCCACTGGCCTGTCATCGTTGCATGGTCAGTACCCTTGCCCTCTTGCTCTTGCCATACTGATAATTCCCATCAAGCCTGATGGACGCAATACTTTTCTGCTGATTACACACACCGTGACAGTGCTGCCCATGACGTTATTTGTTGTCTTCCCAATGAACAGACGGTCTTGTGAGGTATTAGGTGAAATAACGCGCCTGTTTTGGCTGACATGTCACCATTTAAAGGGCCTGTTGATAGATGAGGCTCAATGCTGGCCAGGCTTTTGACTCCGAGGTGACTTTTCTTGGCGAATGTGAACAACAGAATGGAGCAAGGATATGTAGGCAGATTTTTATGCCAGGTGGGTGAGTGCAGGTGTCTCGCTGAAGCCACCATACTGTATCTCCCTGCCTCTGGAGGTCCAAAATGGGGTGAGACACGCTCGCATTTTAGCCTACACAGAAACCCATTTGTTTGCAGGTTACAGATGCACCACTGGCATCTTGCAGCTTCTACATGTTTTCGGCTTGAAAAAGGAAGGGCTACGTTGAGAGGGAAAGCTGAGATTTGAATACAATTTTCTGGAAGTCTCAAAGAAAAGAAGAATTGTATTCAAATCTCAGCTTTCCCTCTCAACGTAGCCCTTCCTTTTTCAAGCCGAAAACATGTAGAAGTAAAGCTGATCTTCACGAATCATATTGCATGCAACATAATCAGCAGTCCTTACTCGTCTTGTGCTGTTTGCAGTCACTGGGCAAATCCCTCCTTCGCCCATTTATTGCATAATGACAGAGCTGCCTGGGAATGTCAAGCCGAACGATTATCCAAGAACAACCTTCAAATGGGATGCTTTAAAAACGATCTGGGGCGCATGGCTGGTTGCCTACCTCTGCTTCTCCGCTGGCTACTCGAGGACTGCATCTGCAAGATTGCGCGGTGGGTTCCCCCCCCCCTCCCCCCCCATCCCCACCTTTTGCTTCCTTTCTGCACTGAAAATTTTAACGCTGCAATCAGTCTTGCTGCCATGATCTTGTTTGATGCTTCACCATCCTGGAGAATTTAAAGTTTATAATTTTTTCACTACTAAGCGGTTCAGACCTCCAAGGCCTGTGTCCGCAAGATGGGAGTGCCTGTGGATGAGAAGCACCTAAACCTACAAGAATCCATTGTAGCAGGATCAAGACAGTATTGCTGGAGTTGCAATCAATGTATGGTCTGTCTTTTAGGCTGTTTGCCAACTTGGAAGGGGCTGCAAGTTAGCACCAAAATTAAGAGAGCAGGATATATCAGGTTATCAGTTGCACACAGGGAGAGAGAGGCTGAAAGATGAAATTCCGACAAGATGTGCGGTGACTTGCAGGCCACTCATACAGCGAATACAAGTTTGCAAATCTTCTCATGCTATGGCAGGTGCGTCTTTGCCAGAGCATAAATGAAAGGCAGGCTGTTGTGCACCATACATTGGAGGATTTCATACAGACAGTCTGGCCTGTTGAGGCTGTGTCCACAGCTGCATGTTATGCTATTTTTGGTTGTCTTTGCGGCTCAACGAGGCACTGCATAGAGAGGAAGTTGTTCGGCATTGCCGTCCAGGCACAAGCAAGCTGTGAGGGCATCAAATCCTTACTTCAAGCCAAATTTCTGCAGAGACGTCTGTCAGTTTGGGTGGAGGGCCTGGGCATTGCAGACAGCGCAAGCACGATGCTGAGCGGCGGTGGTCTGGTCACTTTTGTACAGGAGTGGACAGGGCAGGTGGGTCGCGAGTTACATACTGTGATGAAGAGGGAATTTCCATACGGTATATAGCTGTCTATTCCAGCATCCAATCATGATCACCTCTATTTGCTTCCCCAATTTCATCTTGACACTGCTAACAAGGTAACCTCCACAGTCCTGGATTGACAGCAAAATGGGGCAGTCAGATGTGTCAATTGACAGTCAAAATGCACTCTTCAAGCGCAACCTGAGAGCCTCTGCTGATTAGCTTTTAAGAATCCCAAACCTGCAAGCTAAAGGTGTTAGGGAACTAAGCTTTTCCCAATGAAGGGAAGGTTAAGGGACAACGGGTGTGGAAATACAACATTGCAATTACAGAGGAGGTTTTTGGCAGTCAAAGCGGCATCAGTTGTTCAATTGTGGCTCTCAGCAGCAGGGCTTTTGAGAAAGGGGGGTTACATGCTTGAGCATGTGCTGCCCGCTTCCAATCTGTGAATTTGCAGGGCACGCTCCAGATCCTGACCACCGCCACCACTGCCCTGAGCGCCTTCTACTTCCTGCCCATGGAGCCCACCAAGGAGGAGCACTACTACCAGGTGCCATCTTTGCTGTCACTTTCAAGCCTGAATCTGGGAGACCCGCCAATCTTGCAGATACAAAGGGAAGGAAATTCATTCAGAAGCAGAATGCGCGTCAATAAAGCCAGAAATCAGGCAGAATTTTGCGGTTTCACACTACCTTTTCAGAAACATGTGAGACGTGATCTCTGTATACATTTGAGCCATAAAAAATTTCGTTGCAATTTGAAAGACCTGCCCTAATGGCCCTAATGCGGGCAAAATTTCTGCAGGTGTGGCTTCAGAAATTTGCATGGACCCAGCCAGGCATTGCCAGGCAGCGCAGGGCCATGCTGAAGCACAGCCCCGGGATGGAGGCCCGCCTGCGCAACATGCCCCTGTTCTGCGTGGAAACAGCCCTGAAGCTGCTGCTGTGGAGTGACGTGGTATATGAGTGCGTGGTGGATCAGGACGGACCCCTGGGTCCTCAGAAGCAGGTATATTGCTCCAAAAATTATGCATATTATAGGGTGCAGTCACATTTTGTCAAGGACAAATCTGCTGCCAAGCTTGCGGCACCACTCCTTTCAAGAGATCCTATTTGAATCTGCAAGGGTGTTCTGGTGGAGAGGGCCTGAACATTTGCGGTATGCTGAGTTTTGCTTGCCGGGACTGTTCTTCGTTCTGATTTGCTTCTGTCAGATCGTAAGTGAGCATTTCAACTCAACGGTGAGGGACTGCAGCAGAATGGGAAAGTGGCGAAGGCTGAAGCAGAGTCCCAGCCGCTGAGCCAGGGGACTGCTGAGGCAGCGCAGGAGGGCCAGGAATTGAGTGACAGTGAGGACGAGGAAGACCACCCAAAGCTGTCCTCCATCAAGGTTTGGGCTCCCTATCGTCATCATCATTGTTCATAGTACCAGAACCTTCCTCAGGCAGTACTGTGCATGCTGTAAGTTCTGGAGACTTGCCTTTGCAAGTCATCCAACCCACCAAGGTTGCCTTCCTTGAAGGAGAATGAATCAGTCTGCTGCTCCTTCAAGCTTTTGAAGACCCTCAGGTTTCCAAGTACACGACTCATCAGCCCATTGTCATTTACAGATGAAATTTGTAGATCTCCTCCTTCTTCCGGTGCACTCTGTGTGTAAGGAATTAGCTGCTCATGAGATGCACAGATGTTGAGCTGGGTTCCTGAGTCCATGACCATGGCCAGAGAAATGCGTCCAAATTGGCAGGAAATGATACTGATTGGAACGCCATGCCCAACACAGGTGGTAGAGCCGCTGTCGGGCAAGGAAGCCCTTGACCTGGCCATGCGGATGTTTGACCTGACCAATGTCAAGGTCATCCATTCTAAAGTGACTGACACAAAGGTACAGCACGATAGTTACTCTCCTCTCACAGTCTTTCCTTCTTAGTGGACTGACACCACTAGCCAACTCTTTTGTTGCGAAGGATTGCGCTGACATCAGACAACCAATCATGACCTGCATAGCTTAATAATAGAATTTCAAGCCATCAGGGTCATACATGTTTTACTAGTCCCTTCAGGACATCCCTTAATTGTTGTTCAGTGCATGGAATTGTCATTGGGAAAACCAAGCTTTGGTGTGGCCTGAATCATATCTGCAGAATCCCAGTGGGATAGTGTCGCAAACAGAACATTTCAAAGCAAGCTCTACTGAATTACCTGCAGGGGTAGGAAGTCTTGCTGGAAAATCAGCAAGAAGAATAGTCTGATTAGCAGACACCATGTCATCACATCTTAACATTATTTCGGTCGAGGTTCATGTGATCACTAGATACTGCGCAATCTTGGAATTGGGTTACTTACGCAGGCTGTGTTGGCGTGGGGAGACACTGGGATGGTGCTGGCCTTCCGCGGCACACAGAGCATGGTGGATGCTTGCATAGATCTCAAGGTGAACTCCTCTCCCCTGCCCTCACGTCGTCGTTGCAGAGAAGAGCAAGGTGAGAATGAGATCAAGGATGGCAAGCAGAAATTGCCCTTCGAAGGGGAGTACAGTGTTGGAATGAAGTTTTGGCAATTTTCCATGCTTTTTGAAGACAGCATCTACATTCCCTGTAGGCAAGGCCATGCGTATGAGATTAAAGTCTGGTTGAAATTGGAACCGTGTTATCGAGTTTCCCGGAGACATTGACATGCTCACCTTTGCTTCGATTACCCTGGCCACCCTTGCGGCTGCTATGTGTGCAGTTGATTCTTCAGTTCTGTTGCAGGCCGCTGGGCCATCAGAAGTTTTAAAATTGGGGTGGGGTGGAGGGGTTTGTGTTGCGCACTTCATCTCTCAGACATCGGGCAAGTGATGTGGGAGATTGCAGTGAGGTTTCAAGACTTCATCCCTTCAAGTCACTTCAAGCATCCACCGCTCATCGACGCTCACTGCTCTCCCTTATTGCAGGCCTGGACTGTGGCCCACCCCCCCAGGCGAGGCCTTATCTGCTTGGGGACACGCCCTCTGGTCCATAAGGGTTTCTTGACGGCTTGGTCGGAGGTGGCAGACAGGGTGTCGGAAGCCGTCCAGGAGGTGCTGGAGGGGCTCACGGAACGGCAGCGGGAGGCCTTCCAGGTCCTCGTGACAGGTTTGCTTCCCCTGGCCTTACGCTTCTTGCTGATCATTTCCCACGACCTTTGGATAGCTGTCTTGTCAGCTCCTGATTGGCATGAGTGCTTTGACTCAGAGAGCTCCCTAAAATGATGTTGCTCAATAGAACTGAAATATAAATGCGCAGGCACTGCTGTCTCCAATTATTTGATTGCTCATTGCTGTTTATCATAAGCGGTCACTCAGCTTCCCCAAGCTACCGTCAATAAGCGATCCCCTCTCTCCACCAACACCGCACGCTCACCTGCAGGGCACTCCCTGGGTGGCGCCCTTGCTGTGCTGGCTGCCTTCCAGATCCAGGACCAGCACCGCCTGCCCCACATCTGCTGCTACACCTACGGCGCCCCACGGACGGGAAACGCAGCCTTTGCCGATGAATACGAGCGCCTGGTTCCGCACACCTTCCATGTCATCAATGACAGGTACATTCCTACTGCGGATGTCGAAGGAAAGGCTACCAAAGGCATCACTCAACCGTGATCATTGTTTCTGGTTTCGCTGTCCCCCCCCAGTAGGAAGGGTGCTTGTGATATAAGCCTGTCAATCAGTAGGCTTAAGGCTGGGCTGTCACAGGGACGCCGTTCCAAAGACCGGCAAGTTGATGGGCATGTATAAGAGACCTGGGGACCGGGTGCTAATCAATGCCCTGGGGGACATCCGAGTCAGGCCCAGCATCTTCGAAGTCAATCTGCACAGCAGTGAGTTCCTTCTCCACATGTCATGCTTTGAGGTTGTCGATGTTGCAAGTCACGGAAGGTTGGACATGCAAATGTGGGACAGAGCCCTCACATTCATGATATACTTGCCCTCAACTTTTTGTCAGCTCGGGTTCTTTCTTTGTCGGTCTTCACTCAATGTCAGGCCCAGCTGACCTTCTAAATTGTGCTACACCTTTGTGAGAGCATCTGCACAAACTGGATTTGCCGACCCATGGGGGAAACAAGTCGCTCACGTGGACAACATTAACAACCTTGCCTAATATTCGAGATGGCAAGCATACGGTCCTGCAGGTGGATACTCTGTGAAGCAGCATTACCTGGTGTCGTACCTGGAAGCTCTGGGCAGCATCCTGCTGGCGCAGCTGTTCAAATACCGCGCCTTGGAGGGGGGCCTGAAGGGGGTGACGCTGCTGTCCATGTGCCCCCACATCTGCAGGCTGCTGGCCTCCGTAGGTGGGCACCAGGTTCCCTGCCGCCTCCTGTTGCCTGTCTGCTTGTATGCTCTGTGTGATATGATCCTCTGTAGCTCAACCAGATCGCGATAGGTTTGAGGGTGTGTCAAATTTCGGCTGTCAATGCTTGTGTTCATCAACGAGATGACACGGGTCCTGACCAGGAGTCCAAGTCTTGTGGGGAAAGCAAATTTTGCATCGAGCATCCATGGAAAGCCATCATGCTGGTGCTGCCAATCAAGTGTAATGCCCTTTCAATATTGAAGCTTCATTTTTGCCGTGCCTGCAACAGGGGTGGACCTTCCTGCGCTAGTGGCCAAGCCACCTCGGAGCATGAAGCACACAGTGAGCAGGAAAAAGGGCTTGAAAAAGCTGCAGAGGAATCTGGTGGCGATGATGCGTGACCTGCAGAGCACGCCTTTTGCTCTGCAAGCTGACTAGATGTGGCTGAGCTTTTCACATTGTCAGAGCAGCAATTTTATGGCCCGAAAGATAGGGCTTCGATCCAGCTTGCTGAGTACACACTGTCACTGCAGAAGTGACAGGCACTGCTGCTTGAAGCACTGGTGCACCGCATTTTTAGGATGTGGAAACACACTGTAGAGGTAGAGAGAAGAGAGGTGTAATTTGAGTGAGAGGCGTTCAGGCGTTCCCTACCTGGCAATTTCACACTGTGGGTTGAATGCAGCAAAGCATGCGATGGAATGTTTCGTTTCTGAAGCTGAGAACAGAACGGGTTGGGAGCTCGTCAGCTTACAAGCTATGGCGTGTCAGGGTTTGGATGGGGTTACTGAACCTCCCATCTGGTTGATTTGCATGTTTTCATGCAGATACACCAGAAAGTGGCGAGGCCACGCCAGTACAGTACTGCGACTGTAGACTGCAACTGTAGAATTATGTAAATACAACTCTTAAGTGATAATCTTGCCATATTTGTTTGAAATTGACAATGAAGGTCCAATCAAGGAAAGCATCAATGTATGCAAATGTCCACAGTGTTGCAGCAGCTCATGAGAGTATCACCACAGGTGCACTGGTAGTCACAATCTTCCTGGATCACCTGAGATGGGGGAAAATCAGGTATTGATTTTATGTTGAACTGTCAACCGTTTGTATATCATGGCAGATCATTGACAATAGTCAGCCCAACGAAGACATGCGGGGTCCTATCAAATCAACATCTGCATTGATTGCTTGGCAATTTGTTAAATGCAAGCAAACCAGGTGTGCACATATCAAGAACAGCAATATCAGCTCTGCATAAGGTTTGAGGGCTTGCTCATAAATTCTACGGGGCAAGTTGAAGCCTTCCACTGTCCACTGCTTTATTTTAAAACCCGCCAGACAAGCGATGCTGCTCGCAGGCAGCGTAGAAGGGACAATTTATTGATGAAAAGCTTGTGTGGCAATCAAAACTTTGCCCTAGAAGCCCTGCTGCCACTTATGACTTTGTGTATTTCCAGTAATCATTACCAAGGCCTAAGATGATTGAGCAAGGTTGGCTTGGGCAGTGGCAAGAGCGTTGATGGGGCTTCCAACTCGGGCGCTGCATCACACAAAAACGTCTGAGTCACGAGATGCCTCTCAAGGTGTCCTTCATGAAGATCCGATCAGATAGCAAAATTTCCCTGCAATGGTTTCACCATGATCAGGCGAAATACTGAGCATGCGTACCTGCGGTACATGACACCGTTGGTCGTGTTGTAAGCATCAGCTGCCACTTGAAGAGACATGAAGAGCTCCATGAACCATGATCCGTACATCCTGGTCATGTTGCTACTGGAGGCTGCCAAAGTCTGCAAGAATCATAGCTTTCCTCAGCGTCACTTTCTCTCTTTAAACTTCTCTAAGCGAAAGCTCACCACCTCCCCGGCAGCCGCCCAAATGTGCCCCAACTATAAGCAAATTCTAGCTCGCCCGTTTGTAAGATTTCTGGGTTGTGGAGTTGTATTGTAAATGCAAATCTAAATCATGGTACTGATATAGGCAGGAAGACAGCAGATGATCTGCCTGCTGTGGAAGAGTAACGCATGGAATATATATGAGATGCAGAAGACCATAGTCCCTGGACAAGCATTGCATAGGGATGCGCAAATGATCATATGGAACATACCTTTACGACATCCACGGTCGGCTGCACACCTGCACATAAACAAAGGCTCAAGCCAGAAGAATCGCCTCCACATGCCTTCAATGTTTGCAAGCGCATGACAACGAGACTGGACTGAAACAATCATGGAGGTGATACCTTGCACCTACAGATGTGGAGGCTGGGGCCTGCTAAACGGGTGCCTGTGCTGCTCTTATGATCATCCCGTGAGATTTGATTAGGGACTGCAGCCAAAGCAGTGGGGATCTTGAGGCTTACTGCGCCAAATATCCACCACTGTGTCAGCGCCATTCACTGCATTGGCCAAAGCGCCTGTCTGATTGTTGACAGTCGTCAGGGCAGCTACGATGGTGGCGTTGGTCTTGAAGGCCTCAGATGTTGCCCCCAACAAGGTGCTGTATGAAGCAGGGGTGAGGCCTGCAGTCCAAACGGCCAAGTGAATGACTGAGCAATGGCACATATTCTGAAGCTGGAAAACCTGAGCAGCAGATCTACCAGAGTCTCCCCTGAGTGATCTTCAGACTACACATCATACCCAAGCTGACCCCTAAAGCTCTGCCGGAACTTACTAGCTGATTCCATGACATCTCACAGCATTTTAAGGCATAATGTTGTAAAGATCAAATGCAGGTTTTGGAGCAATGCAAACCGTTTGCATCCAAGGTGTTTGTGTTCGTGAAGTTGCTGACAAACGCGGTGTTCACTGCTGCCCTCGCGCTGTTTGCAGCGGTTGCGTTCCAACCCACGGGCTTGCGGAGGGCAAAGCTGTCCAGGACCTTCCCAGTCATGCTCGAGTACTCCTGCACCAGCACTTGTGCTTGGGAAGTTATCATAGATGCTGTAGATTACTTGCAGAAGTCTAGGCCATTGACCAGCTTCGCTGCACTTGTCACCCAATTGAGAGTGTGACCTCAACATGGGAGATGATAGTATGGTGCTCTGCTGATCTCGAGATGTCATTGCCGCATCTCGCCAAAGGTCAATGTGACAAAGAATAACTCCGCCAAGGCATCAACATGATAGTTGAGTGGAGTAGAATGGAAGGGTGTGGAGCATTGAGAGCTCACCGTGCAAGTGAAAGTGGTGGCATTTGCAGAGCAAGTGGCATAACCGTGCTCCAAAGCCATCACCTGCGTCATGCAGTCAGAGTTTGGGAGCTTGATACACTGTTCCTATTCTTTACAGGTCTTGAAAGGGCATGAATTTGCCGAAGTATTGCATACAGTGCAGGTGAAATCAGTCTTGCATGGATGTCACTTCATGAGCAATTGGAGGACGCACATCCCAATAGGTGGGGTAGCTGGTAATAGCCTGGAATGTCAGCGCATATCCAGCATTACCAAGCATCACCTACACAATCTGCTTGTCAAATCATGTTCAAATTTGATGAAGCAATGCAAGGGATGAAAGGATGCATTTGCGGTGCAAGTCAATTTGATCAGACTCGATTCAGATCATGCCAAATACACACTGATTACGTCAACGATGCAAGTCAATACTGATATAGGACGATGTTCTCGTTTAGTCCCACAGTGCAATGAATCTGAGGAATATCATGATGCAAGTACATATAAAAGATGGGAATTCTTACGTTGACAGGAGCATTTGCAGTCTGATCAGTGGAGTTGTAGCCAAGGCACTGCAAGACAGGACTACAATTATGCAGATTCATGAAAGGAGACACATACAGATCGATGTCTGCAAAGCCTGTGCAGCACAAAGTAAGAGTCTGCGAGAAAATGCGCACAATTAAAAATTGCTTTCAGTATACTAAGTATGCAGCTGCTGCAGATGGGGAATCTGCAATCTTGAGACACCCAGTCGACCGTACTTAGCCGAATAAGGGCTAAGCAACGCCAAATGCGTATGCCTAGTACAGCTCTTCTGATAGCCCGGGCCCAATACTATCAGGTTTGGGAGGTGGTTGCTTAAGGTAGTTGATGGGATGGACGCGAAAGAATCATTGCCAAATTGACGGATGGTCTGGACTACTTTGGAGATAGTTGGGATTTACCTGCAACTGGTACACTGGGCACGTGCGCTGGTAGCCATGCACCTGTGAAGGTCGAAGTCTGGTGAGCCAGACTTGTACTTCAAGATGTCAAAGTGTACTTGCCGGCCCAATGATCGCCAGCAATCTTCTACTCTTTGGTATGTGTTACAAGAATGTTCGATAGTCATTTCAGCACGCCTGCCATTGGAAGCAGGGCCACTCATCATTTGCCGCCCCATTGGAGGTATTGTCCTCTGTGACCTCGTCAGAATGGGGGCGAAAGCGGCAGGACAGGGTAGACAGGCTCACATGGCCGCTGAAGGTGATGTCCACAGAATTGAGGAAGAACAACTCCTCAGTGGCGGCTCTCAGGTCCTGTGCGACTCCATAGCCACTGGTGATCGAGCCGGTGGTGCCAAATTGTGCCGCATAATTGGGTCGGTGGAAATTGACTGCAGCGAAACTTGATGCTTGCTATCTTGGAAGCTGCCAAATCTGCTTTGCTTTCTGCTGTGGAGAGCAAACTGAAAAATGTGATTCACAACGAGATGATGGAAGCCAGCATAGTGACAAACGGTAGTATCCCTAGCCTGCCATGCAATGCTAGGCTTTTGGGCATGGTAAGCTCCATCCAGAAATAATCCTGCCTTTTACCTTGAGAGATATTCGGGCATGGGCATCCGGTCTGGTGCCATGTGCTTGGAGGGAATATGTCAAAATCTCCAAATTCAGCATGGCTTCAATAAATGCTAGGGCGAGGGCCTGACCTGCGACCCATGGAGTGGCCGTGCGGTTCACAGCCGCCAGATCCTTGACGATGAAGTTGTGCTGTGGGCTTCCAGGGGAGAAGTCTACCTCACTGGAGATTGCCAAGAAATGCACCTGCATCAAAGATTGCATCCTTATTTGGCACTATCATCAGTGTCTCTCAAGATTAGGAAATAAGCCCAAGACCCTTCGTCCCTCCAACCCCCAAAGTGCGTACATTGGACAGGCATGAAACACTGCTCTCACATGAAAGATTGCATGAGCGCTGATTATGCTTGACACCTTCTTGGGGAGATGCCGGTGCAAGTGAAAGACAGACTATGAGAGTGTGCTGCAAGGAGGAAAGGACGCACCGGGCCTTGGTCAAAGCTGTACCACTCAGTCAGCCGAACAGTGCCAACTGCGTCAGTGTAGTTTGCTTTCCCCCAGGGCATGTCAAAATAAGCGTTTGTTGGCACTCCACACTCACCACCTGCTTGAACATTTTGAGCTTGGTGCATGAGTGCTGAGATTCCAATTTTCTGGAATCCCAGGATCCCTAATGAGCATCTATGCAATAACCCATGGGAAGCATGAAATTTTACAGCACGACCTTTTAAGTTGAGATCCCTTACACCTCTATTGCGCCAAGTTTTGTGTGGACTGACAGGGTTCAATGACATCCACCAGTGACAAGCAGGTATTTGAGGTGGGAAGGGAGATGTTGACCAGAATCAATAGCAGTGTCAGCGTACCGATCTCCAGAGCCTGGAAAGTCTCGCTCATGCTGCATGCAAACAGCAGAATGAGTTGAATTGCAGTCATGACAAGTTCATAGTAGGCAAGCGTAAAATTGTCTGAATTCCATTTGTCCTGACACCGTCTTTGTCATCTGACAGCGCCTACCAAGGAGAGAGCATGATAGAGAAGAGTGGGCTGGGATCAGGGTCTCACATTGCCCATTTGCACCATAATCGGGACCTGCTCTGTGAGATTTGTCATCTGGTTCCAGAAGGTGTCCCACTGCAGCAGGAAGTGCATGCTATCAGCGGCAGCAACTGCTCTTGAGGTCACTACTGGACAATCTGCCAATACTAGCGTCCATAATGCAAGACGGGTTGTCATGCTATGCCTCAACACATTGTTTTGCAATCCACTGAGCTCATCCTGCTTCCCACGCGCTAACGTTTTCCTGCTTAAAGGTTAGTGAGACCTACCTGGGCAATCTCTCCTCTTGCATAGCTGCAGGAAGGTGTCATTTCTTCAGATCCTTACAAGTTGAATGCATCACTGGAAAGGAGTACTGTACAGGACGCACAATTCAAGAAGTGTACACCAATACTAATATTCGCACATGCTATCAATGCTTATAGTCGAGCAGCACTGAATTGTGGGGTGCAATTGCTGTCGTGCGCTCTTCTGAATGAGGCTGTCTTAAACCACAAACACCAATGTGGCTACAGTGAATTCAGCATCAGTGATTCTGGAGGCAAGTCAGGGTCGATTGAAGTGCTTGCCTCAGGTCTCCGTTTAGAAAGAGCAAGGTGGAATTGCCCAGGGCAGATGTGAGCCCGTTGACGGTGTACCGAGAGGCCCCTTGCTGAATCACATTGTCAATAATCAAGTCCACATAGTAGTCTGCTATCTGCAGTTATGAGACACAAGGCTGTGGTCAGAAATGCGTACGTGAGCCTAATCTCAATCACTTGGCAGCTGCCCATCCTAATTGAAACGGCTGCTCCTTTGTTTCCCTGCACTTCCTGCTTTTTTACAAGCCTGCTTTTATGGAACGCTGCTACTACTGGGATTTGCGTTCAACTTTCCTTTCTCCATTCTAAAGTCTTCAGCATCGAGGTCTTTGCTCCAAGGCAGTGCAGTCTTTGCAACACCCATGAGTCTTGCAGGCCTCAATGGTGATATGAGGTCTAAGGTAATCACATGATCTGGCATGGAAGTGGAATCAGTGTAAGCACGCAGGGCAAATCCAGGAGCAAACGCCAAAGCTAAATTTCTGAGTAAAAGAGGTTTGGCTCACTGTCACGGGATCCATGTTGTCTATGGTGGGTCCTGTCGCTTGGTAGTTCAGGATATCAGCAGACTCCTCGTAATCGTATTCAAAGCTGGTGTCCACTTGGGCGTGGCCCAAGTCAGCAACCACCAAGAACTGCAGGTGCTCAAATTCAGAAACAGTATCCATAGTGTGTCCATCTGCCGAGAAGCTCTGCATTTTGCTGACATTCGGGGCAAGAAGAGGCCCTGAAGGGAGTGCGAGAGGCAAGGGGCCAGGTAGACATGTTGGACAGCAGTCAACAAGATCTGCCGTTTCTGATAGCCTTGGGGCAGCCTTGGTGGGCAGGGAAGGAGGGGGTGGGGGG
>QAXI01000460.1:190365-213689 GCA_004335615.1 Chloroidium sp. JM | reverse complement strand
GGGGGGGGGGAGGTGTACCTGAAGTGTAGAACCAGGACCCACACTGGGAGAGGTCAGGAATGTTGCCTCATGGCTGAACCCAAAAGTGGGATCGCCATAGACATAGTAGTAGCGAGTGGAAGGAGCAAGGCCCTTCAGCGTGACGCGATTTATTGCGCCTGGGTCAACAAACCCTGTCGAATTTGCAGGAGCACCACACATCTGCACAGGCAACGTATGTTGGTCAGATTGTGATGAGTAGTAGTAAAGGAGCCAAAAATTTCTACTCAGGATGGGAGCATCAGCTGGGCTACATACAGAATAGAAATCACAATGGCTTGGATTTGCTGAGGGATGCACCGAGATGTGGACATGGACTTGACGACATAATTTACAGCCATGCTTGACCATAGTCACAAGAGGGCCAGCCTCCGACTCCCAACATCCACCCCCTCCCAGCCCCCATCCCTGCTGAGGACTGCTCCTTCACTACTTATCACGCATCTGAACCCCTTGTGGCACATAGGTCTCCAAGATGAGCACATGAGATTCTTCCCCAGGATTCCAATATTTAGGTTTGACCGACTGAGCCCCTCACAACTCGCTACAGGCAGAATTCCACCTGAGCTGCCGTGAATGTGGTGTTGGAGCCGGTGGTAGTGGTCGTGTACTGCCCACGAGCTGTGCCCAGCTTGACTGTGGGCGTGCCAGCATCCCTGGTCTGCCACTGGACAATCATCTCCCTGCAGAGACGGCACGTTTGCAATTACAAGACGCGGTATATGTCTGATGCGATCAGAAGGGTCCACCCCGCCCCTTCACACCTTCACCACCTTCACCTCAGTCGCATGCTCACCACTAGGGCCGTCAGTCACCCCCAGCAAAAAGCAATTGATTCCAGGGCACGCGCATAAACGCATATCGATGGCCATGGCAATTGAGCCAGGCAAGATCAGAGGCTATGACAAACTGGGATCTGTGAGGTTCCAATACCACCCTCCTTGGATAGCAGAAAGGCATCTGAATCACGCTCTCAGATAGCACTCCAATCTGCCATAACCGCTCCTCAATTGCGATATGGTTGTATACCCCCATCCCATTCCTTCATGAGTTCACCCCATGCCTTTTAAGCCTCTCTGCCGCTCATCTCATCCCAACTTGCATTGGCCTTCCATCGTATTATTCATTAGGACAAGCAACACATGTACACCGCCACGAGCTTGATGGGGATTACCCTGGAGTGCCAGTGATGGCAAGATGTCCGTGCAGGGGCTCGTTGGGGTTGGCCATGGAGATTGTGGGGCTGACAGCAACCTCAGTCACGTTGCTGAAGGGATTGGTCTTTGAAACATTGGAGAACAGCAGGAAAGTGACGTTGCTCCTCATGTTCAGGACCTGAAACCTGAAACCAGAAGCAACAGATCTTGTCAGTGCAAAGACGCTCACAAGCCATGCCTTGTGGAAAAACCAAGCGGCGAGATCTGCTCAAACACCATACCTGAAATATTCATGGCAAAGCAATTTCCTCTACACCAGACTCCTGAGACCTGTGCGCTCCCTCTGGAGCATCCCCTGATGGCTGGACACTCTTGTCCCTGCTTTCCTCATGAGACCATAGAATTGGGTGGTCGGAGAGGTGCTCACGTCATGGAGGCATTGCCGGTCGTCAGGTATGCCGGTGAATTGGCTGCCCACTGATACTTGACCGGATCTTGAGGGCCTGGGTTGGGCTTATCACCCAAATACAGTCCGACGGCATCCTGTATCGTTGGAGAGCTAACGCCACTGACTGTGACCTGGACAAAATCTCCATCTCCCACTCTGGTGGAGTTGAGGGACAGAAGTGGAGCAGCACTGGTTGTCCTCAGCAGTATTGCTAGCACAGACCCAATAAACCATGGAGACATTCCTGCGGGAATGATACAGAATAAGTGCAAGTGGCAGATGCGTTAAATTCATACTGGGGTACGATGACCTGTGAGTAGAACTGTTATACACAGGTGAGGTCAAACTCATATGGCATATGGCATGCAAGAACTAAATTCAAGATTTGACAGCACTTCTCATAGCCGAGAAGGCACAAAACTGTAGCAGATGTAGAAGGATGCTGGTTCACGTACTCTTGCGACCTTGAGGCCTGCTTTGCAGTACTGCGGATTATTCCTTTTCGCCGGGCGTGCTCTAAAGGTGAGTCCGAGCGTTTACAGATGTCAAATGCTTTGTGTGAGGGGCGTACAAATCATTGCAATGTAAAGGTGCAATGTTTTGCCGCAAGATGCTTCGGGACACCATGAAATGTAACCGCGCAATCAGTGAGTCAGCAGCTCCACCCGGCCCACGAAACAGCTTCAGGTCTGAGGCTTCCTTCAATCCACTCTTTTTCACATAACAGTCACCTCAAGAAACGATGCTGCTGATGAATTGGTGGTGTTAAAATCCCACTCTCAAGCTTGGACGTTAACGAACAGTATGATTGCAATATAAGGCAACAATTTGAGCAAGGACGCAGATGTCCTTGACAAATCTCAATGTGAAGTTCTTTGTAATGACTATTAGAAATTGGGTCAGGCGCATGTACTCTTTTCAGCCATTTTGGATGTGCACTTTGTGCCCCAAGAAATACCTGAGTCTTGCTTGTGAGGCTTGCTGGCTTTCATGAGTGCACCGGCAAACATGATGAGAATCTCTCAGAGGACGAAAGGCTTGTACCAAAGGCATCTCTTGTTATCAATTTGCAGTGATCCATTGGACACCGGTTGCCTATACCCTTGTGTGCGAAATCACTCGTACGCCACAACCTTGCCGAAACACGAAAATAATTAAGAATACAACCAACTCTCCTGACTACAGCGAGCAGATGAGCTGCCGTTATCCAGCAGCAGTCAGCAACTTCTTGCAGTACATTTCGTCAAGCCACAAGGGTGAAGCCTTCCCCCAGACTAGCGTGAGTATTCATTCAATTGGATCAAAAGGCTGCACTCTTCACCTGAAAACACACTGCTAGACTGGATGGCCCTTGCAAGAGCTACCCCTTTCATAACGAAAGTTGCGACATCTACATAAAGCCCTACTCTACACCAGCATTGCCACCACTCATTCAGGTCGTTTGGAGGACTAACACCTCCTGCCTTCTCTCTGAGGACTCCAGGCGATTCTCCCAGGCCATAACCCAAGCGCAGTCTGGATGCACCACCAGACTCAGGCTGAAATCAGTCAGGCCCCACCTCAAGCACCCTCCTCCTCCGCCTCTTCCAGAGCATTTTTCGCTATGTTGCCAATATACCCCAAAATGGCCAACGTGACTACGATGCCCAGGCCCACCTGCCACTTATTCACTGGCAGCCCCATGCTCTCGTCATTGTCAATCAACTCCCTGCTGTAAGCACCTGCGCCAGGGGCATACACTTTGTGGGCACTAAATATGCTTGATTATCATAAGCAGCCGGACAAATGCTGCCAAAGCAGAGGAGGAAAACACTGCATCAAGATCAAAGGATAGCTAGCCGACATCTTGAATTAAGGCTTTGGATACCGTCATTCTCTCTGGTACTGTCATCATCTCTGATTTGTCACCAAGACGCCTGGTGAAAATTACTTCTGTATCAGAATTTTCATGGGAGACTGGGAAGCTGACTCACCAGCAATGACGTACAGCACAGTGCCGGGCAGCATGCCTAGCCAGGACCCTGCCACGTACGAGCCCAGGTCCACGGAGGTCAGGCCGTAGAAGTAGTTGCTGAGGGCCAGGGGCAGAAGGGGGCTCAGGCGCAGCAGGGTGACAACCTTGAAGCTGTTCTTGCCTATGGCCTTGTCCACCGCCCTGAACTTGTTATTCTTCTCGGCCAGCTCCAGGATCTGCGGCCATGGGGGAGTCAGAGGGGGTTGTGTTGTTGCATATGCGATTTGGGGTTGACTCAGCCTTTGTGGCATTTCCAGATGATATGTAAGGTGACATTGTCAATGGAGTAATGGTGCAAATGATTTGCTGGATCAGTTAAGCTTCCCCCCTCCTCCCTTATTTCAACTACCTTTGCCTTTCCAGAGCGTGCACAAATCAGCGCGATCAGGTGGCATGCTATTCGCAGATCAGTGGAGATTCAGAGCTTCTTTCGGGGCTTTGCAATGAAGAGTTTGTGACGCTAAGAAACGACTGTGTGGAGAAGGTCTGTAAGGTATCCTGCCCTCGCGAATCCCGAGCTTTGTGATGAGCCCACACACCCCTGAAAACCCGAGCGAGTATCATTTGGAGAAGGGAGGAGCGCCTACCCGATCTCTGGCAGCGTAGCGAGCTATGAGGAATGCGATCGTGGCGGCGGCAGTGCTGGCAGCAGAGACGACAATGACTCCGGGGACTGTGCCGAAGAGGACGCCCGCTGTCATGGTGAGGGGCACAGCCGGCACTGCCAGAATTTCCAGCCCTGTGTATACTCCTCCGTATGCGAGGTATCTGCAATAAAGTTGACATGATCGATTCACACGCTGCAACTTGGCTGAGTATCCATACATACACAGCCCACAATCCCTGCTCATGTCAAATGGGGGGGGGGCAAGATTCCTGCAAGCTTCGTGACTGCAACTGCCTCCATGCATATCCATCTCAGGCACACCCTGGCTGTGAAATCTCGAGCTTAGTATCCATATTTCTATGGACTTATTCCCTGCCGCTTTCTAGCTCTGAATTTCTATGCACATGCGATGCTGGCTGCAATATTATCCAAGTATGATATCGCTAATCGCAATTTTCAGCACAGTATAAGAGCATTGCAAATCCGAGCGCAAAGATTGGCTACCAATGAATATAGAACATCCTGCTGACAAACTCCTTTCCTATAGTTTTTCTGCGGCAAATTCTAGAGCTGTCCAAGATTTGAAAGTCACAATCATGCAGACAGTCTCACATGCTCCTTCACAGTGTGGAGAGAAAAGAGGAGAGAGAAGAATGCTCACCCGAGGGGCCCCCAGCCCTCTGCGACCTTGATGATGTAGTCAATGAAGCCCCTCAGCTCATCCTTGTAGGTGTACCCACCTCCCAGGATCACCGCCAGACCCAGCAGCAGCCCCGCAGGCGCCCCTATCTTGGTGAGCAGTCCCACCTCCTCCTCTTCGTCATTTCCGCCGACCGGCTTCTTGCCATTGCTGCGGTTGGCCCCACTGATGGATTTCTTGCCATCGTTGCGGTTCCCCCTGGCTGGCTTGGCCGCCTTCTTCCCGGTCTGCTTGACTCGAGCGTAGCTGCAGGGCAAGATTTGGTGACTTGGAAGGATTTCTAAAAATCCACTGTCGGGCCGATTGCATAAATGATGAAGGAATGCCATGCAGCTCTTAGGGTTGCATGCAATTCCCATCTTTCTGTCCTTGCAGCCAAATAAAGAGGAGAACAAAAGCAGAGTCGTGTGCTCAGCAGAACAATGCCGGCATTATGGGTTCCATGATGAAGTACCAAAAGGAAAAGTGGTCTATCCACACCACATGCATTCAATTATTCTGTTCACTGGATGACACACAGGAGTGTAATCACCTGACATGCCTGCTGCCCAAACTTCGCCTGCTGCGTTGTGATTCTACGAGGCCAATCTGCCGCCAGCCTCCTAATTGTGAGATTGTGCATTGCCCATTCCTCAATCGTGACACCTCCTGTGCAGGCAAGCAACACAGGGCTCAGGCCAGATGCAAGGATTATATTGGCACCCAGATAGAAAGCTTGAAGACCTTCACTGGTCCTTTCCCTACTGGCTCCCTACCTGAACAAGACAACAAGCCAATTCTAGTGCCATACGTTGAGACATAAGTAAATAAATGATCCCACTGGGGCCATCAAGAGCGCCGGTGAACGAGTTTTGCAGTAAGTCGACGTGGTTTGCACCCAATGTGTGGCTGGCATGCACTTCCGGAAGAGTGATAATACCATCCTGTGTCTCTCGTCCACTATAGAATAGGATACGGGTTGAGTTCAACCAGGTCTGCCCCACGAGAAGCCGTTTGAGAAGTTTCAAGTGCAGCATCCGCGACCATCCGGGCAGGCCACACGAGGCACCAGACTGCTGATTGTGTCGAACTAGATGCATCGCCACGTGACGCGAACAAACAATGACACAGAGCCTCTTGGCTTGCAAAGCTCACCTTGACCGTACAAATATTCCCCACTGTGCTTTCCAGCTGGCCTCTACAGCACACATTGCTGCTACTGTTGGCTGACAGGACGAACGTCATGTGCAGGCTGCTGCTCCTGCTTCACCCCTCTAGTAAGCCAGCATGAGGCTGCACAGGTTTGTAATGCCGTACTGGTGCTGACTTCGATGTCTGATTACCGACTCAAGAGTGGAAGTATCCTTTGTTTTCTTTGTGAGACCCACAAATGGCAGTGGAAGTGCTTTCAACTAAACCCTACAGTCTATAGTCCTAGTCAATAGTGAGAGGAAGGCAGCAATGCAAAGAAAGTGTTTTCCTCTTTGCCTTCATGTTTGTTCTTCAGGCCTTTACAGCCACATCGCAAGCTGCAAAGGCGTGCAAATGCCAGCATGCTTTTGCAAAGCAGCCGTGCACATCGACTGCCAGGCCTTTCAAGCGGCAGCGTTTTGCAGATGCAGATCCATGCAGACGTGTTGTGCATGTATCCGCAGAAGAGTCTTCCTCCGGCAATAATCAAGTCAAAGAAGAAGGTGTGCCAAGAACACATGTCTGCCACTGTTCTGGAAATTCCAAATCATACCACTTAAATCGCGATTTGCAAGTAAGATTAATAAAACATTTGAATCTTAAGGAATACAATGCTTAAACCCGTTCTGTTTTGCAGAAGAGACGGACTTGCAGCTTGCCCAGCAAAGCTTCCACTCAATCTTTCTGGTATTCTTCCTTCTTAAATTATATGTGCGGAAGCTTCACCTTCCTCCCTGCTTCAGCAAATCACCAACACCCATGCGGCTGTGTATGCTGAAAGGCTGTAGTAGAAATCCTGTGAAGTACTCATGACTGCCATTGTAGTTGTGGCTCATACTTTCAGGAGATATGGTGGCCCATCTTAATGGGTATCTCTTTTTTTGGGATTGCAGGCTTGCAGGAGAAGGTCTTGGGGGTTGAGGGTGGGGGGATGGGGGTCGGGGGGTATGGAGGGGAGGGGGAGGGGGCGGATGTGGAGAGGTGGCAAATAGCATGTTCTGTTACGACACATTGCTTGCAGGAGGGGTGTGAGGCATTGGTGGCAACCACGCCAGATGGGCGACTGGACCTGAGGGACGTTTATGTGAGGGATGAGGAGACCGATATCTTTGCACAGCCTGAAGTGTTTGGGGAGCTGCCATCCCAGCCGCAACAGTGAGCACCTCCTCGACCCATTCAAGGACTGGTGAACTTGATTGTGTCTGTTGTGTTTTCCTGCCACGACATCATAAATCTCTCTGCCTCTATCTTCTTACAATCATATGAAAGGCAGTCATCTTGCACCAATGCCCCATCCCCTTTTTCGGTCTTAATTTCTCCTTCTCAAACCTCCACTATGTGTACACATACGCTCAAGCTCTCTCCAGAGCTTAGCATAATTATTTCTGCGGATACATCAATCGCTTGCACAATGATGAATCGGGTACAAATATATTCCTGTAATGGGAAGGTGAAATCCATGCGCTTTCAGTCACAATGGGTGTCTAGTCGCTCTCTGTCAGGAGATTTGCTGCGGAAGACATGATTTGTTCTCCTGCTTGGCGTTCGAAGCAGCTCAGGCTTGCTCACATTATGCGGGGATTGTGCAGAACCTGCTCAAAGGCTGTGATGTGAATTTCGTGATACAGATATACTGAGCTGGAATGGGCTTCAGAGGACACAGGCGACACACTCATGGGCAGGGAGGGCTCACGGCAGGTGACTCACCCCCCTCCCCCTCACCCACCTACATCGTTTCCACTTCCCTCCCTAGGTTTCCATCTCCAATTTCAAATGCTTTGGTTTCATGTTCAGAGCAATGATACGCAAGGCAGGTCGAGTCAATCAATCTTTTGAATGGCTGCCTGACGGAATGGCCTTTACGGCAGAGCTCCTATGCATCACGCCCTACAACATTGAGCATGCATGCAGGTTTTGAAGGTATACCTTATACCAGTGGAGCAACAAGAGCCGTTCAGACTCAATCTGCGGGAGGTCTACTCCATAGACCACGCCACCAGGGCTCTCACCCAGGAGACTGTTTACGGGCTTACGGAGGAGACGGATCCCGCCCTCATCACCCTCTCCATCACGTACTCCCCCTACCCCCTCGTTCTGCTCACTGTAACTGTAGTCTTTCAGGGAATGTCATTGCCTATCTTTCGACCATTGCTCCTAACAGGCTATTTTGCCTGACTTACACTCACGCCAAAGCTGTGGCGGTTTTTGCTGGGGAGTTGCGAGTCTCATTTCACTCTCAGGGCATGACTTGGAGTTCAGAGAGGTCAGGTGGTTCCTTACATCAACGCAATATTCCTACAACTCAGCAGACCTGCTGTCGTACGGTGCATGCCTGTAATGCCTAAAGAGAAGGTGGGCCCGGAAAAAATGGTTCTGCGGCAACTCTCACACTGTTGACACCGTGGGAGAAGATCACCAAATACAGGATCTTCGGGTTGATATCTGCGATGACTGTGCAGGAGGGACGGCATCTTTCTGGAGGAAAACAAGGACCTGGTGAGCGAGTATGACACGGTGGAGGCATGGTGGATGGAGCAAGAGCAGCAGCGGGTGGCCAAGAAGATACAGGCGAAAGCGGACCTGGAGCCCCAGGGGGCAGGGGGCGAAGATCAGGTGCTGTCTGTTATTTCACCCCAGGCATTCCTGTCACAGAACATGTCCCTCGGAGGGACCCATCTTACCCATAGACTTGGATTGCAAATCCCTGGCACATTTCTGCCCAATCTTAGAGCCTCTGTTATGTCACCGTCTCTCTGATGACCCTCTGAAAGAATCTCCCCTTGAGCAATCAATCAGGGCTCCTGACCACTGGAAGCAGGTGTGAGTGTTTCAACTTCCAGGGGTGAGCTGAGCAGAAAAGAAGAATGTGCAATCCGCTGAAGGAGATCTTGACATTCTGTTGGGCAAGTAATGGGGAAGTGGCCCACTCATGTAATTGGCATTTCGACATTCACAATGGTCTCGTTGCAGGATGTGCCTCGTGATCCAATTGATGCGCTGAATGATGACGACCGCGAGTATGACGAGTCTCAGGAGGACACCCCCTCAGTGGATCAGGGCTATTGATCCACTTCAATTTGTGGAACCTCATATGGTAGATTTAATGGCGGGTTGGATTGTAGTGGAGAACAGCTTTTGCAGATATTTGAGGAGAGATGTTGGCTCTGTCGTGTTTGCCAGTCTCACTTTCAGGGACACAGAGGAGAATGATGGTGGTGATGGTGGTAGATACAAACGATCCGTTCTTACAATCAAAAGTGTTGCATATCACGGTGAGAGGTGAGAGGGGGTTGGAATGGTCGTTTTGCCTTGGAACCAGAGGAAGCTTCATCTGCTACTGAAATTTCAGTTTAAAAGGCTAGTGCATTTCTGCCAATGTACTAAGATTTGACAGTGCTCTCTCCTGCTAGCAAAAATACAACTCAAAATCTTCTCGGACATGTGCCCCTTCCCTCACTAGTCTTGGTCACTCATTTCCTTATTGGTCTTCCGTTCGCAGCTTCTCAAAGCATTGAGCTGAAGCGCCTACAAAATTTGCATCTGCGATGTTCTGGATGTGCATTAGAGGCACAGTGCCAGGAGACAAGCATCTCTTACTGCTCTACCGAGCCTGGTACCTCTGTCCACTCAGTCCATTTCGGCTTCCTGCTCTTGAACTCCTTGCGCTCCAGCAATCCTGCAAAGGTCTGCCTGGTGACTCACAAAATCTCCATCTGACAGCAGGGAACGTCAAGGTCCTGACTCTCCTCACCCTCTCATGGGATTTCTTCCCTGTCTGTCCCCTGTGGCAGCTTTTGACACCAGAACAGAGGGCTCCGTGCGGGATTGTTCCCCGATATTGCTCAACTGGACACCACTGTCCTATTTCACCCATCCTGACGATGGCTGCGTCAGTAACCCCTGATCCCAAATACAGAGAAGTGCAGCCCAGCGAGGGGGGCGGGGGGCTGTGTTGCAGTGAGCGAAGACCAAAGTGCGGACCTGGCTCTACGTCCGAGATCCTGTCCAGAAGCTCCCCTCCAAGGGGCTCCACATCCAGTCGGCGGCAAGCCGTCACGATTTCCTTCAGGTCCCGGGGCCAGTATTCCGGCAGCCGTGCCAGGCACTCACGAGCCCACCGGTCCACGTACTCCATGGGCAGTGGGTAGCGCACCCGCGCAATGCCAGCAAACAGCCTGCTTGAAATTGCAGATTCAGATCGCAGATTCAGTTTGCAGATTCAGATTGGTAAGGGTTGAGGAAGAAAGCATAGCTTTCTCGACCGCAATCGACCAGAAACTTGATATCAGGCATGGGAACGTAGCTTGAGCCTAGAGAGAGAGATTTTGGGCCACAGAATCCGTTCAGCCAGGAATCATACATTTAATGTGTTGTCACGCCCACTGGAGATTGAAGTGTGTGAGTACTCAGAGAAGTATGAGATACACACCAGCATTGGGGCCTGTCAAATTGACTATTGTTAGGGGGGATGGGGGTAGACCTGGTCATTGCGCCTGGGAAGAAGCGCGTGAGCAGCTGCGGGTCCCGCTCGAACAGCTCCGTCACAATTATGGAGAACAGGCGGTGCGTCTGCTCCCTGTTGAGCTTCAGGCGGGAGCATGCCTGCGAAATGCAAATGCAGGTCTATCACAGAACAGCAAATTTGAACAGATGACTTGTTGCCCTCATCGGTAGGAAAATCATGTTGTGAGCACATGCCCTGCAGGTGCCTCTCTACTCCGACTTAGGGACACAACCTGCTGCTGATCTACCGCGATGTGAGAATATTGATCATCATTTGCTGGGTTGAAAAGATGGTAAAGCCAGCTTTGGACACCGTCCATTGTGCATGATTGCAACTCATAACTTGATTTCTGACTTTGCCTTCAAGCCCATTTGCAGATCAGGAGGGAGGAGGGAAGGGAGAGAGGGGGGGGTGGGTGCCTGGACGAGGATGGGCACAGAGGTGATCTGCATCTGGTCAGTCTGGGTGAGGAATTCGACCCTTTCTATGATGGCCTCCACCAAATCGTCTGACACTTCCACCTGCGTTGCAGCTCGACTGTCTCACTCTGGGATGAACGTGCCTCACATTCTCTTGGAATCCAACCCTTCAAGAATTCAATTCTGCACACACCAATCTGCCCTCTCCCTTCCATCCCTTCAAAATATTTGTTTCCATGGACTATTCCAGGAAGGGAGCGATCCTGCTGTCCTCTAACCCCCCCCCCTTACCTCCTTCCCATTCCTTCCTTCCAGTATCCACAGAAGCTGCCCAAATGACCAGCATGATCATTGATTCCTCAGTCGACATGTGGCCAATGGGCCTTCTGAGAATTTTGGTTCAAATTTCTGCGAGTCTCATGCTTCCCCCATCCTCACTTCCCCTCTGGCCCCACGGCTGCCCAAAGATCTGAGATCAGAATCGTCCCGCCCACCTTCATCTTGGCGAGCGAGGTCAGGCACTTGGTGATGTCTGAGGAGTCCATGTCTTCGCAGAGCGGCAGCAGGCGTTGATGGGCCACCCTCACAAATTCTCCCTGGAGGAAAAGACACACTCAGTGGTGTCTGTCTGGTGCAAGGAATGAGAGGGAGGGGACAGCCTTTGGAGACGCCCACACATGACAATCAGATGCACTACGTCCCTTCCAGCCAAAAAAGGATCGAGCTGATCGAACGGAGGATATGAAGGGTCTGAGGGGATGGCTTGCAAAGAGGGTAGGCATGGGTGGTGAGGGAGAAAGGGAAGAAGGGGAGGGCTTGAACCTGGAGTGGGCTGTATTTGAGGGTGGCGAAGCTCCACAGCATGAGGCCGATCGACAGAGCGTTCTGCTCGTCCTACGCACACGCATGATCTTTTGTGAGGGCAGGGGAAGGCAGTCCGATACCCCACTGTCAGATGTGCGCTGAGGACCTTCGCGATGGCATGCACCACAAGTGGTGAGACTTTCTCCTGACTCTGAGACAGCGTCTCAAGTGCCTGGGGCGCAGCGTACAAATTTGTAGGTGATGACAATTCCCTTCCACTGGGCTCCCAATGGGGAGGGAGAAAGAATCCTTGCTCCCACCAAAAGGAGACGTCGCCCATTCAAGGGACGACCTCAAGGGGCGAAGCACAGGTACTGGTAAGCTTGCAATTGGAAACTCTTGGGATCACGAAAGAAGCGCTACGGGATCTACCTCACATGTTTATAAGGGAGAGGGAATGGGCAGTGAGAAAATGGAGAGGGTAATTTAAGGGGATGTTGGGTGGAGGATTTACCAAGACCCTGCGTATCCAGTTGGCTGCCGCAGCATCCAAAGCGGCATACAGGTGGCCAGGAAGCTCTGCAGGCGGACGGGGCGGGGGTATTCTGCTGGAAAGCCGTACCCTGCTCCTCTTCAGGGGTTCCTCCTTCCAGGGTTCTGGCTTGATGCCCTCAAATGGCTCTACAAGCATGCGATGTCAGCAAATGCAGTTGCAATCATTTTGTACAGCTGTTGTGGAATTTTGATCCTATAAATCACAATGACATTTGAAAATTGTCGGGCGATACACGTAGCTGCATTTGGATTAACAGATGCTTATGCGCCATGGATGTCTAGGCATGTAAACCTGGGCACGTGTCTTCTGGGCTCAAATTCCTTCCCAGCCTGGCACCTCTGTATCTGAAAACCTGACACATGCGATGCAGCCAGGTTCAAACTTGGCTGCCGCTGTGCTGCAGTGGCATTGAGTGTTTTTGGTCACCGGTGCAGGTGAAAATTTTGGACAGTGATACACAACACAACAAGCCTCTCCTCCTCTTTGCCCTCAACAGCAACAATGGGGCTCACTCTTTGCCGGCCTCCGTTCCGGCCGAGGCTTCAGCAGGAAGCCCCCTGGCTTGGCCACCGCTGGCTGCGTCTCACCACCGCTGGGCACTTTAGGGTGGGAGGCAGCAGCCTCTGGCTCCTGGTCCCACGCCGGGGGCTGTTGCGAGCGCCCGCCGGCCACCTCCAGATTTTCTTGGCCACTGCCAGACGGTTGCGGGCCTGCGAGGCTGCCCACCTCGTCTCCCCTGTCAAGAGCAGTGTAGCTCTGGGCCTTGTGGGCGTCCCAAGGGGTATCAGAGCTGCTGCTGCTGCTGCTGTTGCTGGAGGATGGGTGTCTGCCGTCAGGCTGAGCCTCTGCAGTGCTGGAGTCGTCAGAGGCATCGGCAAAGGGTGCACTGGCAGCTGTGGCATCGCCGACTTGAGACGCTGGTCGCCTGCAGAAGATAAAAATTAGCAAGGAAACTCCAGCAAGCAATGAATATTTCGTGGCTCGTCAAAGCTAGAGATCATCGGCATAATCAGGAGTGCAGTCACAGACATGAATGCACGGTGATATCGCAGTGCTGACTATTGCAGATCTACAGGTACCATCTTTCTGCACATGAAAGGCACGATTCCCCCCGCAACATGTCACTTTTGAGGCAGTCAAATTAAGTAAGAAAAGGTGTATCTGCAGCTTGCTGGGAAGATAATATATGCCGCTGACAAATTGGACAGTATTTAAGAATTCACATCGTGATCAATGTGCTGAATTGACAATCTTCTTCCGCCCGAGTCAGGGATGTCGGTTGCATTGTACCCATGCAATTGATCATCCCAAGACTATTGCTTCTTTGTCCAAAACATATGGCACTTCAAGCACTCCAAATCCACTCCGCAGCCCTTCCAATCCTTAACACCTCTCACAAGACCATCTATGAAAAACAATTACCTGTCATTGACCTCTGACTGACTTGCAGCGTCCCCTTGCGGCTGGACTGCCGTTTGCAGGTCAATTGAGGAACCCGGGCTGATCGACTCCACAGATGCCTTCTCCCTATTGCTAGGCGCCATTCCCAGACCGTCCGCAGCTCCTTGACTCCCCTTTGTGGGCAAAAAACAGTCGGACCCCTCCTCCCGATCCTCACCGGCAGATACCCCAGGAGGCTCGGCATGTGCTCCGGCAAACAACCCCCCAGGTCTAATCTCCCCGGCCGAAGTTCCAGCAGCATCCACCGATTCCTCAGCAGGCGATTGCCCAGGTCCCTCTGCATCCCCCGTCTTCCCAGCTGACTGAGGACTTGAAACTCGAACTCCGCCGGACCTGGCTTCCGCATGGAGCAGCGATCCCTCCTCATCCTTCTCCTCCACCTCCCCGGCTGACTTGCCTTGTTGCAGCTGTCCCTGGTGAGACGCCGTGGAGCCTGCTGAAGGCTGTGGAAGATCATTCCCCTGGGCATTCGCCGCCCCTTCCGCCCCCTCGGACTTTGTGGATTGCCCCTGAGCCAACTTCGCTGCCTCGCGTCGCTTTTTGGCAGCCCGCTTCTCTCTTCTCTCGCTGGTTTTCCTGTTCTTCTCCCTCCTGGCAGCTGCCCTTTTCTCCTCCAGCATCTCCTCAGGGCTGGGGCCTAGAGGGTCTGGGTGCACCTTGAAGGGGGAGCTCCAGGCCGCGAAAGCATCCCCCAAGCTCGTCCCTGTAACAGAATCATGAATTAATGAGAGTCAATCAGGGAGGAAGGCTCTGCGGCCTAAGGGCCAGGGGAAGGAGGCAGGGGTGGGGGGGCAAAGGAGGTCCTGTCTCTCGCTGCTGACAAATTTAGGTCGTGAGAAGAAAATGCTCTGCAGGATCTCACCCGATCACCTGTTCTAAGGGGCAATCTTTGACTTGCATACAATAGCAATGCATTGTAATCATTTATTCCAAAGCCTGCTTAAATCCAATGAATCTACGAGGACATATTTGGCTTGCTCATTCACTAGGAAAATAAGTGGCCTCTGCAGATACCGACCACTGCTCAGAGCAGATGATCCGGACACAAAATTTTCTGTGTATCCTGGAAGAGGCCAAGGAAAGTTGAGGAAAGCCACCTTCTTCAGCAGCCGCATGCAGGGCCTTGCGGGGGTCTGCCGGCAACCCCACCCCCTCCAAGTCCGCCACCTTTGCGATGCTCCACAGCATGGTGGCCATGTCGCGCGGATTCTGCCAGTAGGTGACGGCCCCCACGCGCTGCAGCAGGACCTCAAAAGCCCATCGGCAGTTGGGTCCAAAGCTGCCCCGTCGCCACCGCAGGATTGCCAACCTGTGCCCGGCAACGCGTAAACATGTTTCTGGGTCCGATGTTGCGGGCAAGCACTTGTCTCCTTATCTTATAGTTTGGTCATGCATGAGGGGGAGCTTGAAGGGGAAAGTGTCCTGAAGTTGTGCATGGTGAAAAGCGTGTATGTTGTGGAATTGCTCTCATGACCGTTGTGGCCAAAAGGTCGCTTCAGTGCCAGAACACGATTTCCCACCTCGTTTCAGAGTAGCAGCAAGCAACATGAACATATTCGTTCACGATCAAAGTCCAGTTATGATCACAGCCTGCATCTTGATCCTCATTCATTGATTGTCCCGAAAGATCCAATCTTATGTATGACCAGTGCCGCTGTACACCTGTCAAAGATTTTCAGGCGTCAGCTGTGGTGTTTTCGTTATCAAATCAGGCAGGAGATCCTCACTTGTGCAGGGCTGTGGACAGCGTGGAACCGGCCCACTTGCGGTGTTCCTCGTTCCAGGCCAGCAGCTGCGCCCCGAACGTGGAGCAGTCCCACACCTCCAGCTCCTCCCCGGCGTCCAGCTTGTCCTGCAGCGGCTCCCATGCCCCCAGGATCTCTGCCACGCCCTGCCACGCTCGTGCACGCTGCAGACAGGCGCCCAACTCTGACCAAATGGACAAAAGGTGAGCTTCATAGCGAGAGAGTGGAAAGGGAGAGATGCGCGGATGCTGCAGTCATGGGTGGTGATGATGATCAACTCCTCCCCGGGGTTTTCTCTGTTGCAGTGCAGGGTGTTATAAAATACTCCGGTCAAAATTCATGGTTTGTTTTCATTTGACAGATGCCAATGAGCTTTGTTGCTGCTCGTCAGGGCTTGCGCGATTGACAAGCACCTTGCACCTACTCAGAAAACCATTCTGGATAGAGGCGGTGAGCCAGTTGGGGAGGAAAGCAGACGAGCTCACCCACGGCTTCCCATTCGGCTTCTTGGGCGGCCCCACCCGGACCTTCCACTTCCTTTGCGGTTTGCTCTCCACCAGGGGCTCGCTTTCTAGGTCATGCGTGCTCTCTGCATGATTTGTGCTGTCGCTGGGGTTCCTGCTCCCTGAAGTTTTTCTGCTAATTCCTGCGCCACGCTGCCTCTTGCTTGGTGCTCTTGGGCCATCCCCCCAGCCTCCCCTCTCCCTGTTTGCTGCCTCCTGACCATACCATCCAGCATTCCACCACTCAGGTTTGCTCACATCTCCACTTTTGCCCCCGTCCTGGCCACGCGCATCCTCGCTAGCTGCCGCCTCCTCCTCTGCAGCAGCAAAGGATGTGAGCGCTGCAGGAAAGGCGCTCTGATCCCCTTTTCTGATGCCCCCTGCCTTCGCCTTGTGAGCAATTGGAGAGTATTGAACTGTCGCCACTTCAGGAGCAGAGCAGTACGAAAGTACCCTCACACCGCATGACATCTTGATTCCCCAAAAGCTGCAAGTATCGGGCGCTGGCCAGTGTTGCTGTTGCTACTGCTACGTAGACAACATGACATGCTGCACTGCTCACCGAACTTGCTTCCAAATGTAAAGCGGACCCATAATCTCACCTTGGTCACTGGTGCTACTGCTAGTCCGGGTCTGCTCAAGCAGATCTGCTTGTCTGATGTCCTCCTCCTTCCTCCCTGCAGTGTGGCCTTGCGGAGGGGTGGCTGCCAAGGCTCTGCTGCAAGGAAGTCTTCGCTTGCCCCGCTTCTGTGGCTGTGTTGTACACTTGAAGCCTCTGCAGGTGTATACTTCCGTTTTCATTCTGGCATGCTGCACTAATTGTACAACAGTGACCGTCGCCGAAGTAAGAAAATATGTGTGCTAACAAAAAATGTACAGAAAAGCGATCCTCCATCACATGCGAGTGCGCAGTCGAGATGAACCAGTGCGATCGCAAACACGATCATATTGCCGGATCTGTGTTCACCTAAGGATGCGGCTATTTTGCTGGTGATTCTGACAAGGCGAGCCAAGAAAATATTTGCTCCACGTTGGCCTCCCTTTCTGAACCAGCAGTGACATACAGATATCACCGAAGCGGGCTGAAGAAAGTAGTACGCCTCACACTCGACTGCATCGTTCAGTAAAGGACGAACCAACGCACGGATGCGTTCTCTGGGCAAAACATGCCCAACCTGGCAGAATCGGATAAGTGAAACGCCGCGATCTCAATTGTCGAAGACGATTGAGAAGTGCAACATTTTCGCAGTTCAAAAGAATGATTCTGCGTCGGTGGCGACGAGCGTCGCACTTGACCTCCTTCTGTCAGTCGCCAGCCTCGTCGGTCTGCCTTCTCCACACAAAATCTCAGGACAAAGAGACATCAGGAACGGAGCACGGCTTTGGACCTTTGCATGGCATCAAAGTATGAAATTTCACCCTTCTTGCATTTGAAGCCGAAAAGTAAGCTGCATGCCACACACGTTCTCAAGTTCTCTAGAAGCAAGTCCTTACCAGCACAATGATATTCCTTCCAAAGGCATGTGGCACACTGATGTAGAATTCATAGCATCAAGGTGAGGTGTTTTGCCATCAGCTTCTTGATTGGTCTATTAATGAAGAAAGTACATTGCAGGTCTTGGACCTGGGCCAGGTCATTGCTGGAAATTTTGCTGGGGGGCTGCTAGCCTATTTCGGGGCAGACGTCATCAAGGTGACACATTGCTCTGCTGAAATTGCCGGTGGGAGGGGTCCGGGGTTTGTGACGCACACATTGCAGGCTTTGGACTTGCCATCAAGCCTGGCTGACATTCATTCCAGACGTTGGTTTCCGAGGGAACAGCGCAAGCATTGAGTCACTCATCGCGCTTTTGCAGGTGGAACCGCCGGGCAAGGGGGATGCAATCAGGAGCCTGCGGATGATGGACTCCACCAATACAAGCCTCTGGTGGCGCAGTTATGTACGCACCACGCTCTTCGTCAGCACAAGCAATTCACCACATTTCAACACAGCTTTTGTGCTATATGCTGCCATAACTCTCAAATTGTATGGCCGAGACCTTATGAAGCTGAGCTGCATTGTGTATTCGCTGAGGCAACCGGGAGCTGCTCTGTAGTTGATACATGGAGTCACTTCACCAAGACTTGTTCAGACCCGCTTCACAGTCCACCGAGGCTCTATTTAGGCGTTCCCCTGACGCATAGCATTGCAGGGCAGGAATCGGCGATGTGTCACTATTGACATGCGTACAGAGAAGGGCAGGGATGTGGTGAAACGGCTGGCCAACAATGTCGATGTTCTGGTGGAAAACTTCAGACCAGGTGACAGCAAGGCGGCAAAACACACGAAAGAAAGGCTGCGTCCTTCGTCTGCAGCACAGCAGGCCTGAGCCCAGCATTGGTAGCAGGGGAGGATTGGCATGTGCGTGTGATGAAGGAGGGGTAACCCTGGAGGTGCCCCTATTTTGCTGGAGTCTGTGTGGGCAGCTGTGTGACCCTGGACGATATTGGAGAGCCAGAGTTGTGCAATTCATGATCATGAGTCAGCAATGTGCACACTGAAAGTGTGTGACTGGGACTTGCATGACTCTGCAGGGAAGATGGAGAGCTGGGGCCTCGGTCCCAAGGTACTTCCCACCATGACTGATTGAATCGTGGGACCCTGTATCTGTCACACTATTCTGGGTATTCTTTTCGTCACTTTTGCAGCACATGTCTTTCACACTGCATTGTCCGCTGTCATGTCCCTGTCTGTCTGCAAAGATGCCCAGATCCTCTAAATGCTGGACAAGCAATCCCATATGTAATATCCCAATTTCGATGTACACAGTCGATAAGCTTTTGGCACCATCCTGTTTACTGTGCTTATGATGTCTCAAGTCAGCACCTCCCAGTGCAGGACTTGAAGCCTTCCCTTGTGTACACCAGGATCTCGGGATACGGCCAGACTGGACCAAAGGCGGGACTTGCAGGGTGAGAAGCTTCCTGCCACAAGCACATCTAAGGATTATCACTGAGACAACAATGATTGTTGCTTGTAGACTGCACTTGACATTCCGCTCCAATCGAACAGCTGTGACATGATGTCTTGCAGAGGCGCCAATGA
This sequence comes from Chloroidium sp. JM, assembly GCA_004335615.1. Taxonomy (NCBI): domain Eukaryota; kingdom Viridiplantae; phylum Chlorophyta; class Trebouxiophyceae; order Watanabeales; family Watanabeaceae; genus Chloroidium; species Chloroidium sp. JM. Next base: position 194,477 of record QAXI01000460.1, on the reverse strand, counting down.
GAAAGACCTGCTCCAGCACCATGACAGCAAGCAACTTCCTGGTTGCCCTTTGCTACTCCTGGAGACATCTGACAGATCTGATTGTGGTCTGTGCTGCAGGTACGCCAGCGTATGTGAAGCCTATGGCGGATTCCGGTAATGCTCTTTTGGGTCCTTTCCCCTTTGTGAGAATCAATTTCCGTCGCCATTGAGCGGCGGGAGTTTTTTCCCACAGAGAGACCTCCTGCCAAATATAGGAGCAACAAAAACCCATTGAGACGATGTCTTAGCAGCATGTTTCTGAGGCAAGCTTGGGAGGTATTGCGCAGTCCTTCGAGCTCTGCATGTTCCAACGCCTCTTGTTTCCCCAGGCACATCAACGGCTACGATGATCGGCCCCCTGTGCGGCCAAACATCAGTCTGGGGGACACCCTAGCGGGGCTGCACGCCGCTTTCGGCGCAGTGATGGCTCTCTTGCACCAGCAGAGGACCGGAGGCTCTGCCACTGGCCAGGTGTGGTGCTTCCAGCATTATTCTTGGCTTGATGTTTTTGATCAAGTTTTAGTGAATTCCACCCATCCGCCCTGGTATCTGTGAAGCAAGCCTTCAGGCAGGCTGCATGGGCAGAGGCAGGAGCACCCCAGCAAATGTGCGGGTTGCGGTCTGCATGGTAAAGTTGCTGAGGGTCGAGGGGAAAATAGGGAAGGGAGAGAAAATTTTGAGAGGCAAGATAGGCTCTCCCACAGTCTTCTGACGTTTGGCTGACCATTGTTGCTGTGGGCAAAGGAGAAACATGACTTTCCATACTCTCTCTGCCTCGCTCGGTCTTCACTGCTGAAACAGTAGCGCCGAGATCAATCTGGATGGCACAGGTTGTTGATGCTGCCATCAGTGAGTCTGTGTTCAATATGCTGGAGGGGTGCGTTCCAGAGTACGTCAAGTTTGGCTACGATCGGCCCCCTTCGGGTTCCACAATCACAGGTCTGCTCTCCCTCCCCTGATGGGGCCCCCTTAGTCCAACTCCCTGCATCCTTGTCTTTCCAGGCCATGCAATTTCTGGAATCTCCTGGATAAAATGGACTGAGAGAAAGATTGTGCATTGCAAAAACCCTGCGACCTTGGCTTTCCTGAACAATATTGAAAATGCAGCCTCCCCACACACCCACTTCCCCGCTTGGTGCCCCATGCTACCCCCCCCCTCCCCCCCTTTTGCTGCCCTCTTCTCCTGCTGAGGGATGAAGCTTAGCAGCCCAAACACAACCGATGTGGCCTGCTTTCTCCTCAGGCCACGGGCGCGAAAACATCACCCTCACAATTTCTGCCGTGAGCCGCCAATGCTGGGGCACGAGTGCCTTCGTCAAATGCCACCGTTGATGAGACGACCAAACCCATATCTCGTCCGTTCTTTGTCTGCCATGTGCCGGTTCGCCAGATTGAGGCCTCACCGTTGCTGTGCAGGGGTGGTACCGTCAGCCACCTTTGAGACCAAGGAGGGCAAGTATGTGATCATCGGCGGCAACGGGGACTCCATTTACACGCGGCTGATGACTGCCGTTGGCAGACCAGACATGTGACCTTTCTCTCGCTCGCCCCACTCTTGAGCCACTGTCACGTGGTCCCTGATGGATTCCCAGGCATTGGAGGTAGTGCTGTAGTTAAGTCCCTTTGATGCACTCAAGGGAGGGTGCTAAGGACATCTAGGGTGCTGATCATCCCCGTCAGAGCTACATTGCCAAACGCAGTCAGCCTTTCCCTGCTGCACAGGGGAGGAGGGAACCCAAAATATGCGACCAACACCCATCGCATGGCGGAAGAGAAGGAAATCTACCAGGTGCTCCCACACCCCCCGCCCACCATTCTTTCAGCCAGGTGTGGACAGCAAGAGTTTGCTGCGTTTTTGACGCCTGAGTGATCGCAAGCTTCCAGTACATGGGAGTGGGAGATATATTCTGTACAGTCTGTATGCAACAGGTGATTGGGGACTGGGTGGCCCGGCGGAGTATGGAGGAAGTGCTGGCTGCGATGAAGGAAGCCTCTGTGCCTTCCGGACCCATCCTGAGCACTGCAGACCTGCTGAAAGAGGAGCAGTATCATTCCAGGAACATGTTTCAAACTGCCAGACCGCCACAAGGTTGCCCCTTACCCCCCTTTCCCCGTCTTTGGTCTTTTCTTCGATGACCTACCAGCCCTTTCCGGAGACCGATACCTTTGAAACATCGGGGGCGCTCTCTGTTGCCTTCCCTTTTTGTCAGCTACAGCATCCTCATCAAGTGTGGCTCATGTCTTGGCACGGAGCAAGGATTTTTTCAAGGGGTCAAAAACTAGCTGCCAGAGACTGTGCCGAAATACATGTAAGAGCAAAGACAAATCACGAAAGAGAGGTGTTGATGCAGAGAAAGGAGGGGCGGAGGTGGAGGAGGTCACAGTTCCTGCCATGCTTCCGGTATGCCCCCAAATTTGCCTGTTGCCCTTTAAAAAAATCCCTACCGACACTATTCTGTCACATGATGTCCTTTGTATCATGAAGACCAACAACACTTGAGAATTGGATAAGAGATGTATCAGAAAAAGATAGCGGTGAACTCTCAAGCATTATCTGCGTCTTTTATGGCTCTGATGCATATGTGACTGAGGCACCTCCATGATGTGAGAAGCTATACCTGCTGCTCCTCTCTGTTCCTGCTTCAGAGAAGGAGAAAGAGGATGCTGGCAGATTCTCTGTCACCTCAGCAGCGGGAACAGTCCAGTCACAAATTCTGAGGTCTAGAGATGATTCTTGTGATGTGTTATCTTTCTCTTTCCTTGGCTAGGCGTGATCAAACGTGCCAAATCTTGTTCTTGGCAGCGAGTCATCGCACGGCAATGTGTGTATGGCTGCAGGTACTCAGCGGGACGCCAGGACGCACCACATGGGCTGGTCCCAGCCTGGGTCAGCACACAAAGGAAGTATTGACTGAGATCCTGGGAATGGATGATATGGAATTTCAGGCTCTCAGGGATGCCAAAGTCATCTAGCAAACATGTTGCAACTCGTACATCATTCTGAAAGGGTGCCTCGTCCCTTGCCACAGACGACACCAGGAGCTGGGAGAAGTGATTAAGGTGCTCTTCCTGCAGTTGCCGAGGACCTTGTCTCCAAAGCGTTGCCGCAGTCAGATGACTTTGGCTGCCTGAATCAGTGTATGAGGATCATCCTGTAGCGGGGGAGAAGTACATTTTGAAGAGGAGAGATTGTGTAGCTGCGATCCTGTATAGGCAGAGACTTGTTCATTCTGTGGTCTGCCGCAACAACTCTAGCATGAGGAATACGAGCATGTCACCTCGCTCAGGTCACATCTGAGTGAATACATAAAATTTTTGAGTGTGCAATGGTTGACAGTCAAAGATGCACTGGTAGATCCTGTGACGCCTGACTGTCCGCTTGTTTTGATCACTTAAGAACGTGTTTCAGGGAGACAGACAGTATGAGGGAAAATAACATTTGACATGATTTGTATAGCACAGCCTGAAGGAAGCATTGCCCTGACTGTGCAGCCAGTGATCTCTGAACCTCAGAAACACCAGATGTCTAATCATGCATAACAACATCAGCACTGTGCGCAACTGCTATTCCCCTGCAGCCTTCTAAGAGTTCATTTTCAAACTGGAGCCTGTACCAGCCAAGTTTATGAGATATTGCTACTCATGTTGCATCAGTAAACACTAAAAAATTAGAGAAGACGCTCTCCAGAGCATCAGCGTGACAGGAAACAGCTCGACACACGAGACAGGCTGAATCACAGTGAAATCCCCAGAACAGCCACCTCTCTAGCCCTGCCGCTTCACCGGCTTGTACATGACGGAGGTGATGTACTTGCTCTTGTATCGATGCGTGGTGCCCACGACCATGGCGTTCACGCTCTGGGAGGTGCGCTGGCAGTACAGGTGGTTCAGGATCACGTGCTGGGGCCGTGGCAGGGAGGCGGTCGCGTCCATGGCGGGGGGCACGTTCAGCAGGGTGAGCTGCAGGTGGGGGGGCATGACGGGCGGCTCCTTGGCAAAGTCTTCCGGTACCGGCAGGGGATTGTTGTAGCTGCAGGTGCAAAAAAAGGTTCACTGTGCAGTACCACAAGGGTGGTGGTGGTGGGGGGGGG
>QAXI01000460.1:113747-127239 GCA_004335615.1 Chloroidium sp. JM | reverse complement strand
TCTCCCCCCCCTCCCCTCCACTCAACTCGCATCACATCGCAGTGCCTTTTCAGATGAAGCCAAGATGAATGACCTTTTCAATGGGGAGTCCATGGACGCCCCTCTGACAGCAACATGAGAAGACTGCTTCATGATCATCTCGTACCCCATTTGACTCCTTCATTCATGATCCAGCCCAGTGCAGGTGAAAGCCAAGATGGAGGCAGCGCTGCGGGGCCGGGGGGATAGCCCAGGCGCCCCTACCTCAGGGGCAGTGCGCACAGAGGTGGGTCAACAGAACAACAGTCAGGGGATTGCTGTGTATGAAGCAGTGGGGCTGAGAAATGCTGACACTGAGGAGCACAGTATGGGTTTCAAAAGCAATGCTAATAGAGTGCTCTAACCTGTGAGGAACAATAAGGATCTGCTGGGCGCTTTCTGATTGTCTGATGCTGATGGCTCAAAGCGAGAGGAGAGGGGGGGGAGGGGGGGGGGGAAGGAGTTCGAGGAATTTCAAAGTTCAATTCTCGCTCTAGAGAAATATTGATTATGGCCTCACATACTCACCCATTCACCATCGACGCTAATCTTGGAAAAAGAAAATCATCTCATCGCTCGCTGGTCTGGAGACTCTGTACCCTGATGAACGGAACGGGACATTTTCCCATGCCAGGTTGTGGAGGAATTCATGTCGATGGCGGACGGCCAGACTGTGGCAGTCAGGGGGCTGCATCCCCCCACGACGTCTGCTGCGACCCAGGCGCCTTCCCTGGACAGTGCAGCAGCAGCGGTAGAAAATGCGACAGCGGCGGCGACGAAACCCGCTGCAGCAGCAGCCAAGGTATGCAACGCTGTACAAAGTAATTTGAAGCAGAAATTTGAAGGCAGGAAGAAGGTGAAATCATGGTCAACTGTACTGTTTTGTATGCAGCTGGTGAATGGCCCAGCTGTGGGACGGAAGCCACGGTCGTGGCGTAGGTGCAAGAAGGGGAGGTGGGGGGGATGGCAAGGAATTTTCCTCTGAGACCAATTGCTCCCAACACTGCCGCAAGGACAAACCCATACATGCGATTCTGGCTGAGCAGGACCCAATCTGAGGTCCCCGAATAACTTGGAGTTGCGCCTGTGACAAATTGCAAGGGGGTGGATCAATGAGCCGCGAGCCAATTTAACCCTACAGCTCGTCGGTGCTTTAATATTTGGCTGTAAGGACCCAGCGTGTGTCCAGGTGGTGAGGGTGGATGCCTCGGCAAGCGTGAGCAGGATAGGGGGGCGCGCATACCCCCCAGCCCTGCGAGACCTGGCGCAATCGACCCGCCTGGAGCTGGTTCAGGCGCAGGACGCGACACGATTCTCCGCCAACCTGTCTGATCCGGCCACCGCTGCGGCCCTGGCACGGGCCGAGAGGCTGGCGGTGGCCCTCGCGCAGCCGTCCGCGCGCCCTGTCCCCCTGGAGGAGCAGGTGAGGAAGGCGGGTGGGAAAGCTTGTGTACCTGGGGGTGGGGGGCATTTTGTCTCATGGGCGACCTTGATGGGGAGGCGACTTGCTGCACCAAAGGCAATTTAGAAATGCTGTAGCCTGAGGCAAATCCTATTTGTGTGGCATTGTTTGCTTCCAAGCTGTGGGTGGGTAAGCAGGGAAATTTAATTAGGAGCGGAGGAGAAGGCTTCTGGGGGAAGGGGGCGTGTTTGAGTTGTGGCCTGGCGACCAGATATAATTTTTCACCCGTGGCAGATGGTGCTTGGAATAATCCAGAGTGTTGGAACCCTGAGAGCAGGTTGTCTTGCATACTCAGCATGCTGCATGATCAGAAATCAAAGCCCCTGGATTGGGAACAGAGGAATTTTGGCTTGGCAATGTCGGATTGTTGGCGGGCTACTTAATGCAGGCCGTCACACTTGAAATTTATCACCCAGTCAGAAGCTGTACAGACATAGTCTTCCTTCGGGGCTCAAATAATGGAAATCCCCTCAGTCCTTGGGCACTGACAATTCAAGTTGCCTGGATCCAGGTGGCGGTGCTTTACGCGGCGCAGTCTGCGCTCCTGAAGGACATACCGCCGCACAGGATCCTGCTGTGGCTCAGCATCTACGTGCAGTACCTCTGGAACAGCCACCCAGGGATGATGAAAGAGATCGCCGCCACACAGGCCCTGCCGCCTGATGCACTGGAAAAGATGGAGTCCGCTCTGCAGGAGGCTTTCAGTGAATTTGGCCCGTTGTGAATCGTAAGAGGAACTGTGATGAATTTGAGGCTGGATTTGTACTCAAGACGTTTTTTGGGGGGAGAATGGTCTTAGCTGAGGGGCTAAGGTTTGTGTGATGCCTAAGAAGAAAGTCTGGTGGCTTGAGCCCGTTCTGGGGGTATCCGTGAGGGAGCTGTTGGGTGTCAGAAGTCATGCCTCGAGTATATAGCACTACAGTGAAGTGAACATTGAACCAATTTAAGTATCGAGTACAAGAGCGCCAGTATACCCCTACCCCTCTATTCTGCCGTCAGGAATTTTGCAGCTCATTGCAATCGTTGCGTAGTTTCTTTTTAGCAATACACACTCATATGCCCTTGAATTGATTCTCATTCGAGGCGTCTTGCTGTGCGCGTTCAATGGGAATCCCGCATAGCAGTCGTACCAGGTTTGTCGGGACTTGCCTGTTCTTAGGAAATCACAAGGGTGACTGTCGCTAAGAGCTCTCGCAGACTCCCATCCAATACTTCACACAAATACCGTTTGTCGGCACACCACCAGTACTGTCATGTTCAAAAGGAAGGGGATGCAAAGCAAGAAGAAGGCAGAGGGAGATGCACCAGCGGCCGTCACAGTTGCCGAAGAGCTCGATCTGAGCAGTGACTCAGAAGCAGGGATGTCAGATGAAGAGGGGGAGGTCTCATCAGGCAAGTATATGCTGCTTTTGTTGTAGTAGTGGATGCGTTCTGATGACCCAATCCTACATTTTGGCGCAATAATGCTTGCAATGTGTGCAAAGGCTTCTCAGCTCCTGCCTTTTGCTATCCTGGTCAGCTGCGGTAAAATCAGGCATGCTGCCCCAAGGAATACACACAAGCCGATTGCTTTGTAGCGTTGTGTGCTCAAACATATGCCCCTCGCGCAATGTAAACAAGCTGGATGTCTGCAATGTAACCAAGAATGGTCGTTAAGATTCATTCCTGGCTGCAGAGATTACAGATGATGAGGCAGATCTGCCCTCTGCAAGTGATCTGTCTTCCGGGGAGGAAGAGGCTGGAGAAGAGGAATCGGATGATGAGGAGCTGGACGATGCCCTGCTGGATGTCATTGAACCCCAGGGAGACGCAGAAAGGCCACTTGGCACACGAGGAGAGGACCCACAGGCGGCTGAGACTCTGCAGAGGTGGGCAGATTGGCTCATCAATCCACCTCCGACGCCTCACATGGCTCACAGGGGGCTTGTGTTCATCACCAATTTGTTTTTTGAATTTGACGATTTCATTGCATCTACGTGTCAGAACAACAAGTGCTTTATGTATGATGCGAACCAGTTATTCTGTGAGGTGTTGCGCAGGTTGCAAGCAGGAGGGGATGCAGAATTAGCCACTGAGGGGGCTGAGGCGGATGAAGATGCAGCCAGTGATTCCTCAGAGGATGAGAGGGTGCCACGCAACACTGGTACTCCCCCCCCCCCCCCCGCTCCCTCTCCCACCCACCTTCCCTTCCCTAAGAGGGGTCAACCTGCACGTCTCCCTTGTATGATGTAGGCCATTACCTGCAGTGCTTGCGCAATTCAACAAACCCATGGTTGACTGGCAAAGCTAGGCAGTGCCAAATTGGCGCACTCACCTCAGACCCGCTTTTGCTTTTTGAATACTGTACATTGCGTACAGCAAGTCTGTGCTGCTTGTCACTGTTTCTGCAGGACCAGCATGTTTTGGCCAGCACTGCCTAGCCTCTCATACCCTTCTCCCAATGCTACCTTGTCAAGAGATTGCTTCCATTGCAGTGGGCCAGGTGCCCCTGGAGTGGTACGGTGAGGAGGGGCACATAGGGTACTCCCGGGAGGGGGCGCCCCTCACCAAGCGGGACAAGGCGGCCCTGGAGGCGCAGGTGGCGGACAAGGACCGGTGGCGCACCATCTACGACGAGTACAACGACGAGCAGATCACGCTGAGCAAGGAGGAGATTGAGCTCATCAAGCGCATCCGGCAGGGCCGGTTCCCGCACGTGGAGGTGACGATGCTCGCTCAACCACGACCTACAACCACTTCCATTTTTCTTATTTGATAAGTGTCGCTGGTCCTTGAAGCAAGAAGAATGATGGTGGTGTATGGCTTGGCATCTTGTGTTGCTCAGTGATGGACAGGGGGTTGCCCAGGAGGGAGCGCACTGCGATTTTGGCGGCAAAACCACTTTTGTGTTCTAGGCACAGTGATGCAGCATCGCGTTTCTCTTTCATATGGTGAAGTTGCTGAGCATATTGTGGTGAATGCTTATGCTGCGCGTTCTGACATCCCAGCCGAATCCCAGCTGAAGCTGCTTGTTTGCATCCACAAGAAATCGCAGCACAGCTTTCAAAGCCTCAGAATTTGCCTCCACCACCACCTTCCAGAACTTGAGATCCCAGGTATTTTTGTTGTGACATTTGGGCTTATCACTGATTTTCGATCCACATGGGCTTGAGTGAGTCGATTTCCTTGGAACGCAGGTGAATCCGTACGAGCCTGAAGCAGACTGGTTCACCCGGGAGGTAGAGATCCACCCCCTGCACAGCGCTCCGGAGCCCAAGCGCCGCTTCATGCCCTCCAAGTGGGAAGAGAAGAAGTGCGCACTGCCCTCTCAGAATAGGACCACACCCCACACCACGTTGTGCATGATAAGTGCATGTTGTTCGTACAATTCCTCATCTCTGTGTCCACGATGGCAAGGTGATTGAGACTCTCAAGGGGTGGAACAAGCAAGGCTTTTTTGAGAGATCATTGCCTACGGCTCAATTCTGTCAATTACTCAAATGGCATGCAGGATTGTGAAGCTGGTGCGTGCGCTGCGGAAGGGGTGGATAAAGCGCGAGAGGGACATTGTAAAAGAGCCGGACACCTACCTCATGTGGGCGGATGGCGGCAGTGCCATGGCCTCCACTGCCACGGGTAGACTCCTCCCCCCTTTCTGCCTTCTTATAAGACTGCCAGATCCCATACCACGCGTCAATTGGATCTGGACATGCCGGGGATTGGAACGACCTTGCGAAGACCTGGCCTCAATGCCTCCATTTGAGGGCCTGGCCTTACAGAATCCATGAAGACACTGCATTTTCTGTGTCTACTAAATCCAAGTAGGGTTTTATTAAGCATGTTGGTTCTGCAAATATGAGACGGTTCTACAAATATGAGACGAGACAGGAGGATGGCACAATGCGCTCTTACATAGTATTGACTGTGATTGGTTGTATGGAGGGAAGGGGAAGAGATGCTTGATTATCCATGGAGGACCCGGAACCATGATGCACAGGGAAAGGGTCAAGAGAGGCATGTTGAATGCAGGGCTGACATACATCCCGCCGACCAAGCCCAAGCTACCTGGCCACGAAGAGTCATACAACCCGCCGCAAGAATATCTTCCCACAGAGGTACACTCATTGTACCATTAAATCTGCACTTGATGCTTTCAGGAATTCGAGTGGGGTTTATTGCCTCAATAGCCGTGGCAAACAGGTATATAAATGTGCAATAGAGAGCTCAGGCAGTGCAACTGAGATCCTTGGAAAACCCATTCCCAAGCCATTATGAAAATAGATGCTCAAATGGCGTTCAGGTAGTGTATGAGGTTTGGACAGTTCATACTGCAATGATGTAATTGCTGCCTCAGCTCAATTTGTGGTATTATATGTCTTCTTTCTTTTCTCTGCCTTCTCCTATTAGGTTGGAAAATATTAAAAGGAGCTTCAAATTACAATTGCTTTTCTGAACATATGGCGGCTCATCTCTTCATATGATTGACTTTCTATTCTGCATGACAAGACCAGCATGCAAGCCAAGCGCATGTTGCAGGAAGAGAAGAATGCACATGAGGCAGATGATGACGATGACAAGCCAGCCTTCCTTCCGCAGAGCTTCGAGTCCCTCCGCAAGGTAGCCCTTCTCCTTGGACCAACGCCTTGTTCAGATTGCCCATATACAATTCTTCAAACAATATGGGAATGCTATAACAGCCTGGTTACATAAAGAAAATCCAATTTCCGTTGGCCTGCTTCATCATCTGGCTTTTCGTCTGAAGAGCTCACCCAATGCTTGAAGTACAACCAGCACACTGGGAAAGCGGGCTGCTATGTCTGGTTGGCCCCTCCCATACGGGTCCCCTCATCAAACTGAGCTGTCTGCAACTCTTCACGGACCGCTGCAGAGTCTGGAAGTGCCATCGCAGGTGCCGGCGTACGACCGATTCATCAAGGAGAGGTTTGAGAGGTGTCTGGACCTGTACCTGTGCCCCCGCTCCCGCAAGAAGCGTGCCTTTGTGAAGGATCCCCAGACGCTGGTGCCCAAACTGCCCAAGCCCCAGGACCTGCAGCCCTTCCCCACCACCCTGCTCATCCAGTACAGGGGCCACAAGGGACCGGTGAGCACTCGGCCCTCCCTTGCGCTTCATTTGTTTGCATCCGTCAGTATGTGCAGTGAGAATTCCGTGAGAGGATGAGAAAATGCCCACAATTGTGCTAGGTTTGCTGGAAGACCCTTCATTGTTGATGCAAAATTGCAAGGAGCAGATGAGCATGCTGATTCCATGCTTCTGCAGCTTTCAGCATCACCAATGGCTTTTCAAAAGAAGCCCATCGGTTCTCGTGCAATTCATTGCTGTCAGCATAGACAGCAGGAATATCGAATCTTTTGCGAATTCAATGTCACAAAACTTTTCAGAATTTTCCACAAAACAAACACCTCTGATCTGGCGAGGGCTGCTCAATGGAAATGCTCAAATGGTGTTGTTCACAAACATCACCCCCCCCCCCTTTCACATTTCTTGCTTGTGGTATGCTTGAATGTGCAGTAGAAAGACCGTTCGACGGCTTGTGTTATGCCTGAATGTGGAGCAGGAAGAGTGTTCGACAGCGTGCTACAAAACAAGCCTTGTTACAGCATGAGCACCCTTATTGCACGCCCAATACCTCCTTGCATCCGCCAGGACTGCAGTTCGCAGGCCTCTTGCCGTATATCATAGACATGTAATAGACATACTTTAGTTTATTGTAAAAATCCTGCCAAATTCACACGGCAGGCGGTCCTGGTGCACCAGCTGAGCAAGAAGGCCACCCAGAACCCCTTCCGCAAGAACAAGGGCCGCGTCGTGCGCGTCGCATTCCACCCAGCCAAGCCCTTCTTCTTCGTGGCCACCCAGAACAGCGTGCGCATCTACAACCTGGCCAAGCAGGAGCTGGCCAAGAAGCTAATCTCCGGCTCGGGGGCCGTCACCAGCATGGCCGTGCATCCATCGGGGGACCACGTCATCGTGGGAGGGGAGGTGGGTCGCCCTCGACTGATGGTTGACCGAGCATTATTTCTAGCTTCTCGCCCTGCAAATTCTTGCCTCCTGGACTAGAGGGTTCGCTCTTGAGCGACATACATCCAATTGTTACCGATCCATACTTTGATTTCCACCATTACCAGCAGGTCGCTGAGGTTCACCATTTCCAGTAGTAAGAATCAGGCATATTCCTAGAACATGTTCTCGCAATGCAGGCAACCCCCCAGAAACCCTAACCCCCTTGGTTGCTCATATTAATGCCCTTGCCCCAGAATACCAGCCAGAAAGCTCGGCAAAACATGTCATATGTTGAACGCATGTGTAACTTGGCAATCATTTTTGCAGGACAACCGTCTGGCATGGTTCGACCTGGACTTGTCCACAAAGCCCTACAGGGCCCTGCGCTACCACCAGCAGGCCTTGAGAGGGGTGGCCTTCCACCGCAGCTATCCCCTCTTTGCCTCCTCCTCAGACGACGGCACTGTGCACATCTTCCATGGCATGGTCTATCAGGTAAGACCCGCTTTCCAAAATTTCACCCTCTGGCCAAATGTCAACTCGCATTTGCAGCGCTGGAGCGCTGAATGCAGCTCGAAGTTTGGCCCTTGGTATGCACAACTGCGTCTGTACAAGATGGCAGGAACAGGTCCTGAGCCAAAATTGATCAACAGCTGCAGGACAGACCATGAGGCTCTTAGAGGAGCATGTACCTTTGTCCAAAATGAGAAATTGATGGTATGTGATGGTATTGAAGGATGCATGCTTTTGCAGGATCTGATGACCAACCCATTGATCGTTCCGGTCAAAATTCTGCGGGGACACAAGGTGGAGGACTACCTGGGGGTTCTGGACTGTGCCTTCCACCCCACCCAGCCGTGGATATTCAGTGCAGGGGGCGATAGTCTCATTTCGCTCTTCACAAATTAGCCAATTCGTTACTTGTGAATTCTTTGTCTGAGAGATTTGGGTGCGTGTGAGACCCTACACCCTAAGCCATGCAAAGGACTGAGGCATTAAGCTGGAACCAAAGATAGAGCAAGTGTGGGATGCAGAGTTGGTATCTGACTACTCCTAGTTGTAAGTCCATCGTTGTAATTTCTGTTTGTAAGTAAACGTGTCTCCGAGACTTCGCCTTTGGATAAACACAATATTGTCGGGAACCAATCGGAAATCATACTAGTGATCTTTATTCCGCCACAACTTGAGAAATTTTGCACGGCATGTCCTTTTTGAGGAGTACGCTTGGACACTTGAAAAGCTTGTCTCAGCACAGAGGCTATGCTAATCTTGTTCCCATGGTCGTGGAGTCGTCGAGGCATGGAGAAAGGGCGTTCGATATATACTCCAGGCTACTGAGAGAGCGAATCATAATGGTACACCTGCATGCAACACCTACAAATCTCACAATCTGCAGCTTGGTTATCGTTACACTCCATATATGACCATGCTCAGTGAACTCAAGCTCATTGTCTGACAATTGCCAGGTGAATGGGCCCATCAACGACGATGTAGCCAATCTCATTGTCGCTCAACTGCTCTTCCTCGAGTCTGAGAATCCAGAGAAGCAGGTGACATGATTCTGGCCCCTCTTAATCACTTCATTGTGTTTGTGAACTCCACAACATCTCCACATTGGCCTCACAAACCAATTCAGCACTGTCAATTAGCCACTGACAGGGCAGTATTTGCTGAATGGAGGTCAGCTACCTAGGGCATGTGAATGACATCCACATTCTCCCCAAAGCCAACCCCACCTGCACAGTCTATAGCTCATAGCCCCCATTTTGCAGATCAGTATGTACATCAATTCTCCTGGAGGGGTGGTCAGCTCGGGGCTGGCAATCTATGATACAATGCAGGTGGGCCTTATCCCCAATTTATTCTGGCTGCAGCATGAACTGCAATCTTGAACATCTGTGTCCTCACCCTGCGCAAAACAAGAGCTCGTTAGGCTGGTAGGAGTTGACCCATGCGGTTGAAGCCAGAAATTCGGCTATAAGAGACCAGCTGCATGCCTGGAAGTCATCTGGGCAGTCACTGATGGTTTCTGTGGATTTTTTGTGGTCTCTCTGAGGACAGCCTTCTGTTCACCAGTACATCAGGAGCCCCATATCCACGCTGTGCATGGGTCAAGCCGCCTCCATGGCCTCCCTGCTGCTGTGTGCTGGGGAAAAGGGCAAGCGCCTGTGCCTGCCGCATGCCCGCATCATGTTGCACCAGCCTTCAGGGGGATTCTCGGTACTCATTTCTCCCTTCCCCTTTTTTGTACTCTTCCCAGATGCTGCTTTGTCATCCTTGAAGCTCACTTTCACACCATTTGCCCATACTGAAATTCTTGTCCATTGGCTGAGAATTTGGCTCTTCCTACTTCAGATCAATGCAATAGCTGTCGAGAGTCTTGTGATGAGTGTCTCTTCCAATGCTTCATAGTCCTCACATTGACGGCAAATTTGATTTACTGTCTGTACTGTTGATTTGCAGGAAAACGAGGACTCTCACATATCACTTTGAAAATCTGCATGGCAAATTATGCTTGACATTGTTGCCCAGTGGTTGGTTTTGAATGACAGCGTGTGTCTGTAGGGACAAGTATCTGACATAGCCATTCACGCTCAAGAAATTCTGCGAATGCGCAGCTCGTTGAATGAGATCTATGCCAGCCACACTGGACAGTCTGTCGACATCATAGGTGAGCAGTGATTTTGGGGCAATGCAATGCACCGAGGTAGGGACTGGTTTAGGTGGCGGCCAAACCAAAAAAATAGCTCCCAAGAACTGGCTGGCCTGCGTAATCATCATGTTTAGGCACTCCTATCAGCAAGTCACCAAGCCTTACGAATGTAGTTCCTGCGATAAAGCATCGTCGTAATTCAGAACTTAGGATGTCTCAGAACAGGCTGAGGCTTTCCAGGTCATTGAGGAGGGCAATCAGAAGGACCAAGTAACACTGACATGCTTCCCCCAAGAATCTCCTCAATTTTCTTCTGTGTTTGGCAGAGTCCACCCTGGAGCGGGACCACTTCAAGGGCCCAGAGGAGAGCAAGGAATTTGGTCTCATAGACCAGGTCGTTTCCAAGAGGGACATGCAGCCGCCTGGAGCTGGCCTGTGGAACTGAGAGGGATGTCCTAGTGCAGCCTCCAAGCCATTGCAAAACAGGAAAGGCTGCTTGTTTGGCAGCTTGTTGGATTTGTCTGTACTGGCAGTCTGTTCCTTCAGTATGATGTGCTCGCCAGTTGGAGAGGTTGGTGGGTGTCCTTAAGACACCATGAGGGCAGGATTGCAAGCCCTTGCTGGAAACAAAGCGGCGTTGTCCTTGGTTGGCCACTCAGTGCGTGACTGTACAGCAAAGCAATCTCAAGGACTCGTTTGCTCTCATCTTGACCTGAGCAGTCACTTTGTAATTATCTTTCACATCCACAGCAGCTGTAGCTCCCCATTCCAACTGTTCACATTTCAGGCATTCAAAATTTGCCAACCTAGCAGACAAGATTGAACCTTGTACCTCTTCCTTGACACCGTTCTTGCGCGAACACGACCCTGTGAGTTGTTATGCGCTGTTTTTGAGGTGTACAGTCAATGTTGATTGTTTGAAGCTGTGAACCCCTGAAAGTGATGTTGCATGCACATTCTAATCGTTCGGGCCAATCACCATGGACTTTTGCTTGCATCAGAAAATTCTCTGTTAGGCAATACTGGCAGATTTCTTCCTGCAGCAGCAAGCCTGAGAGCAGGGTCGAAGCTCGAAGAGCAATCCGAGTCACCACCACCTGCAAAGCCACGTGCTCATCATTGTAAAATTCCATTGCCACCAGCCGAGTGTTGGGGATTTCAATCGACTCTCAATGTTAGCCACACCATTGGCTGAGGGTTACAAAATCACCCAGTGTATTGCTTGCAGAGAGAACAAGGACCCTCAGTCCACCTGGGGCCAGAGGATTGCTTCTGCGTCTGCTGCAGTCTTGATTGCCCTGTCAGGATTGGCAGTCGAGGTGAGCACTCCTGGCAACATTTTTGTGGGCATTTTATTTCCAGCATCTGCTTGACTCGACCTTTGATGCAACAATCTCTCAGGCTCCCTTTCCCTTGCAAAGATCCTCGTTGCTTTGTGAACCCCACGTTCGACCATGGGCAGGACAGCTGCTCTTGAATCCGTCTCCCATCTCAATGCATATAAGGAGGTCCACACATCTATGTATGCGTTTTATGTGTCATGGTCAATCGGAAGTGGCTGGCTGGTGCAGGCGGTGGTGCCGGCATCCCACCAGGCCGCACAAGCCAGGGCAAAGCTATCGGCAGAGGAGCAGCGTGACATCGCCGTCTTCCGACAGGCCAAGCCGGCTGTGGTGTTCATCACCACCTATGGCCCCAGGTCTGCTCAGCGGCTCATACAACAGACTTCTTTATGTGGCTCCCCCCTTTTTCTTCCAACAGTGCTGCGATTTGGAGGGTATCTTATGGCAGCACTTTGCGCAAAGTACATAGCAATGAGCAGCAAATTAAATGCAGGCAGACAATAATAATCTCTTCTTCTTATGCTCTGTAAGCTCCCCAAAAGGAGAGCACAAGGCTGGCCAAATAAGTGAGGCATTGCATGCTCTGCAGGCGGGACATTTTCACGCCCAATATTCTGGAGATGCCACAGGGCGCCGGCTCAGGTGCGCGTGTGGAGCAAGAAAAACGCTGTTGCATTCCGTGCGCCTGATCCTGTTTGGGGTGACAAAACAGCTGGGCAAGGGGCTTGCATCAACATGGTTGATGACAGATTGGGCCTTATCATATGCCATAATCCTTCAATGAGATGCTGTGCAAGCAAGAAAAGAAAAGTTACCAGTGTTGTGGTCGCTGGTGGTTCAAACCCAATCTCACAATCTACAATAGCAGGATAAAATGTTTTCAAGGAGATGCAAAAGAACATGCAGGAGCGGAGAGCTTGCTCATCTACATCTCTGCAGAGAAAGGACTGTTGATGAGATAGCCCCACGTCAGAGCAGCTGGGCCTGTGTTCTGCAGGATTTGTGTGGGATAAGGCAGGACACTTGGTCACCTCGCTGCACGTCGTGAAGGGCTCTAGCGATGTCCGGGTGTGTGCTGTCTCCCTTCACCCTCCTTGATTTCAAATCTGCCCCTTGCTGCAGCAGAAGATGCCTTCTGCACGCAGATATCAAGATCACGCTCATCGGGAAAATCCTATCAAAATTGAGAGATGGGGAGAGGGTTCTCCCGACTTTGTTCAGACAAACGCCCTCATTCAGCAGCTTCATCCCATTGAAGCAGTCGAAATCAATCGGCATTGAGGGGTGTCCCAATTTCAACCAACAAGAGATACATGAAAGGATATGTAGCCTCTAAACCACATTGACGCGATTCATGCATTCACAGAGGGGCTGAAAGGAGATGCTCGCCAGTGTTTCCAGCCTGAGCTGTTGTCTTTGAGGGGGTCAAGGCATGGGGGATACTGAAGAGGCGGGTGCAGGTGACATTCACGGACGGCAACGATGTCAAGGCCAAGGTGCTGGGGGTGGATGAAGACAAAGACTTGGCCGTCCTGTATGTGGACCCCTCCCAGCTGGGCACAGAGGTAGCCTCACATTGTTTTACCCTATTGCCACTTGCCCCTCCCCCTATCCACCCACTCACTCAGAAATATGGCTGAAGGCCTTGTAGGGCCTTGGTAGCTTGACACTGATGTGACATTACCCCCATCAGGCAGACCACCAGATGTGAGTTACATTCCAGGTTGAGTGTCTGAGATATCTCCTCTTCCAAAGAGTCTAAATGTTTGGACATGTTTCAACGTTCTGCACACCCAAGCCCCTGCACCAAAAAAGCATTTGTGGCGTGCACGATACGTAGTGCTGAAAGATATGCCCTGACTGTCATATCTCGGAATGAATGCATCTGCTGTCTTGCAGATTCTGCTGCAGCCTCTAAGCCTAGGGACATCCACAGACTTGGAGGTGGGTCAGCACGTCTATGCCCTTGGCAACCCTTTTGGCCTTGACCACAGCCTGACCACTGGTCAGCTCCC
>QAXI01000460.1:90661-103563 GCA_004335615.1 Chloroidium sp. JM | reverse complement strand
AGGGGGGGGGGGATGGAAGGCCAAGATGGTACGACATGGTGCCAAACCTGCTGTGGTTAGGTCAATCTCCGATATGCATACCACTGAATGAAAACACAATCAGGCACAGGTTCTATCAAATTAGTCTCTCAGCTATCTCAGCCTTGTGCTATGCAGATACGGCAACTGTCTGCAGTGCCACCTTCCCTACCTCTCTTCGCTCGTTAGCATTGGAGCAGGGTTGGTCTCTCACCTGATTTTGTGGGGAGGCATGCTGAGGCGGCTCAATGGTGAGGTTCAGTTGTTCAATGTGTTCATAAACATTCTGTCTCCCCCCACCTCCCCCTTCCCCCTTCCTTCCCTGCTTTTTCACAATGCCCTGTCGAGCTTTCTACGCAAGTGCCACTGTCAATGCATACAGCATCCAGGAAGCAAAGTCATATGTTTGGCATCGTATAGGTCCATGCAGCTCATATTCAGCAGATTGCATAGTCTCTTGGATTGCAGCAAGTTCTCACTGCGCAAGCGCCAATGTAGGATCGTGCGACCCAAGAAAAGCCACCCGCTTGGTGCCCTTCCAGATCAGTGCAACTGTGTGTACGTTCAAACCCTCGCTGCCCTCCCTGTACATGCAACCTGCTGCAAGCATGCAGTGCTGGAGGCGGGTCCTTGAGCAATTTCTATGTACAAGCTGAGGAGTCCTTTTGTACAGAACCTTACAATACCGGTATACGTGAACTGTGGGCGTTGTTGCAGCATACTTCTGCCTTTTCTACCTTTTCCGCTTCATTCCGCATTCGTCTCCTTTCAGTATGGGAGTTGTGCTTGGCTGGGTCTGGAACAATGCTGCTGTGCTGTGCGTCATCTTCATGCACTATCAGTTTGTCAGGACAGCGCGGGCCTGGGACTTGGCTAATGCAGCCGTGAACAAGGTGGGCTACATCTTGTTGCAACATCCGATACTGCTAAGCATGCAAAAGTTATGGCCATGGATGAGTGAGTGCAGAAAGTGCTTATGATATCTCCGAGACTATGCAGAGTGGGCAAAAATTGGAGGGGCAGTAAGTGGCAGCGCTTAGGGGCAGGAATATTTAGAACATCTGGCTTGAATATGGGATACAGAGGAATTTGATCTCAATCACTTATCCAATACTTTAAGATAACGATGTCTGCAGGCCATGTGAATTAGACCTGCAGGAGCTTGAATTCTGGGGATGAGCAAGCAGCTCAACTCCAGGCTGCTCGAGCTTCTTCATGAACATTGAGCCACTGAGTGCAGAGTGATTCCAAATTGCATGGGGACCTTGATGTCACTTGCGATCGCTGGGTGCACATTCGATGCCCATGCCAGACCATTAGTCATTTAATGAAGGCAATGTAGGGGATGCATAAGATTTGAGAGATGGTGCGTTCTGCCAGAGTAGAAGCCAGCTTACAGAATTGCCTTGAAGCTCGGGACAGAAAGTTGCCGCACAAGAATTATGTGTGCTCTCCTGAAGCATGAGTTTTACATGTACTATATGTGATGAATTTGCATCACACCGATCAACGGCTCAGTAAGCCACCCATCGTAATAGCAAGGCAACAGATCACATCACAGCTTGTCATTCCAGCACCAGATGTCCCTTCATGATCAGCATCTCTTTATAACATCTGACTGACATTCGCTGGGACAGCAGACAAAAAGCAAAGAATCAAGATACTCACATTCTTGCTCTTGCAATTCAGTAGCACAGAAAGTTTTCTACATGTCCAACTGCAGTGCCTGTGTGTCGTGAGGTAGAGAAGGTGCTGTCTATCCTCACCAAAACCTCAACCTCAGCTCAAGGCTACGAGGGCTGCGGACTTCAAAAAATGCAAAATTCCCTCCCATATTGAGGACGCACAGTAATGCGCCTCTTGCTGCGGTTCCTCTGTGGACTATAGCAGCTTTATTCCCTCTTCATGATTGTCTAGAATGATGCTAAAGGTGATCAAGGAGATTTTTGTGAACATGTAAATTCCTCATCCCAAAAAAGCAAGTGCTGAAACTGCCATGGTGTGAAAAAGTAGAGGTGACTTGAAAAAAGGTATCAGCGCGCCAAGTAGTGGCCTCTGGGTGTCTTTCTCAGCCTATCTTCCTCTATGGTATCCAGAAAACATTTTTTGGCTGAGTGGGACCACGCGGAACGATTGTAGAACCAATTTTATGTACCAAAAACACCAAGGAAGTCACAAAGACTCGTCAATGGTTTAGAAGTCACATTCTACAGGCCTCAGCACTGCGCCACTAGACCATCTAGTGCCCTACCTCAGAACCAGGCAAGTGCTCCACACCTCGCACATCCAACCCGACAGGACACCTCCCCAGGCCGCAGCAAATCCATATCCTCAGGCCGAGCTCCGCAGCTCCGGCAGATCGTCAGAGGTCCACAAACTCCGAGAGCTTTTCCGAGATGGTAGCCACCGCGTGAAACACCAGCCAGTTCCAGTAGTCCGGCACGCCCGGCAGGCAGTAGTGCAGCTGGTCGGTGTAGGACTCCCGCATGTCGGTGGGCTGGAAGTCCTGGAGGTGCACCATGGTGTTCAGGTTTAGCCCCATTTGCCAGACACTCGATGGAATGTCGTCCCGGCTGCAAAGAGACTGTGAGCGACACACTCCGACTGCAGGCTCATATCCTTGAACAGGATCCCAGAGATTGCTCTCACATGCGGGTTCCCGACGACGAGTTGACAGCTTCAGGGCAACTAAAAGGGCGCCGCTCTTGAAAAGAAATAAATTCAATCTCGAGTCCTCCAGCTGATACGACCCACCACACCTCTTTAGACAATCACTTTGAGGACCTGACACTGTTTTGCCTCGGTTCCCAAAGAGAATTTTAGTCGCATGCAGAATTTACGCTGTGGCGGAATAGAATCACCTCCAACTGGTCCAGGGCTACCAGGCGCTTGTTGACGTGCGCATCCCCCCGCACGTCGGTGAACGAGACGTTGAGCACCTTCACGCGATGGCTCAGCCCGTGGCGCTTGATCAGGGGCAACCACACCTCCTCTTGCCGTTGGATCTGCCTCCACAGGTCGTAGTGGGGGTGCAGCCCTGGCTTGTACTCCTCCTCCCCAGCCAGCGGTTCCCGAAACTCATCCGGCACCACGTGACCTGCAATGAGCCAAGATATCGAGAACAAGCTGGAAAGTAAATCTGCGGCTGCTACAGGGCTGTATCATGGCATGGCTTGGACCCATCTGGATCCAGCTTCTTCATTGGAAGCAGCTGGCCAGAGACGGCGGTTGGATCTCTGCTTGGAGTAATGGGGCATTTGCACTGCCACATTTATCTCCAACACCTCCAGAGCTCATGCATGACAGAAGAGCCACCTCAATCTGAATACGGTACTGTGCTGTGCTGACCCGCAAAGATCAAGTGAGAAGGTACGCGATTGGTGCAACAGTAGGTACAGGTCCAAGCCACCCTTTACTGGGGTAATTCCAGGCCTGAGCCCAGTCCAAGCCCAACCAAAATATGGGGACGCCGGGAAGAGGGGGGGGGGGGAGAGAGGGGGCTGTCTATGGGTCTGAGCTCACAGTCAATTAAACTCCAAAGATCTGCGGTCCCAATATGATGGAGTCCCACCTATGTTGGTGGTCCTGAACAGGAAGAAGGGGCATCGCTGGCGCCTGGCGATGTGCTCCAGCACGCGGTCCACCATCTCGGCGTACTGCACAAACTGCGCGTCCAGCTTGTGCCAGTGGTGCCCAGTGTTGAACACCACGAAGTCCGCGTCTCGCGCCTTGATGCTCCACTGCACGTGCTCGAAGCTGGTGTTGCTCTGGTCCCAGAACGTGGCGTGTTCGCTGCCCACCAGGTACAGGTGGTGCGCGAAGTCGACGGCCCCCCGCGAGCGCAGCTGGAACCCCTCCTCCTGCTTGCGGAACAGCGGCCCCTTCTGCCATGCCCGCTTGCCCGCGAGGTCTGGGTCGACGGTGTAGCCCGTGATGACCGGCTTCAGCAGCATCTTGAGGGACCTGGTGTGGGGCAAGTGGGTGTCAGGTCTTGCTGGGAGGGTTCACAGACCGGTGCCGTGGTGGCAAAGTGCGAGCGTTGCAATCTTGGATTTGGACTGCGTCCTCCAAGCGCTATGCACGACTGATTGCGGTAAGGGATTTGAATGGTGTGATTGGATCCGGTGACTTGCAGCTACAGTGACGGGATGATGGGGATACATGCAAAATCCGGGGAGTGAAGCATTGTAATGTGGATGACGACCGATCAAATCCCCTCTGTCCTCCCCAGGACAATCAAAGGAGTTCGGGGTCTGGTGGGTGGGGGGATTTGAAAGGGGAGGTGGGGTTGGAGGGGAGTGTGAGGGGGAGGGGGGAAGGGTTTGAATGACGCACTCATATTGCTGGGCCCCCAGGGAGTCTCCTACAACCAGCAGCGTCTTATTGGCCAGCAAGCGGTCAAACTCCTCTGCGTCATACCTCCGCAGGTTGCAGAAATCTGGCTGCCAGTACCAGTCAGCGATCGCTCCAATGCGGTCCTGGCATCCTGAAACCTGCAAACCAGCGCACTTGCATACCGGTGCAAACAGGAGGGGGACATGGGGTGATGGAAGGGAAAGGATTGACCTGGGGTGTTCTGAGGCAGTAAAGGTGGAAGTAGGTGACGATGGGCCGAATCGTGGACCCAGGATATTTTGGGAGTTGTGAAGGGTGGAGCTTTGGGATGACTCAGGCATTTTGCAGGGGCAGTCATATTCACAGCCTCAGTGCTGGAAAAATGGAAAAGGTATGGTCTTTTCAATTGATTGAATTTGGGACTTCTTTGCCAAGTCACTGACGTTCTGGCCTCATGCTGTTGGATGTGGCAAGTATATTGATTCAAATGCTGCACTCACTTTTGCGTCTGCTGCGCAGGACTCTCCCCACTCATTCTCGTGGCAGATCCATGTGAAGGGGTACGCCAGCTTCTTCAGTGCCTCCTCTTCGTCAACCTGACATCTTCCTGCCCTTTTCTTCCATTTGCCTGACAAGTACTCGTGTGAGGCGAGGTTGCAGGCCTTCTTGCCCTCGATTGCCTCCCCGAGATATGGTGGGCACTCTTCGTCTGCACAGTGTGAGTGTTGTTCACACACATTTGACAGAAAATTGGATTGCTGACATTTTCAAGCACATCAACTACTGATGGATGCCAAACCGATGCAATCGCATGTATCATAACCACAAATACTTGCTGTGCTTGCTGTATTTGACGTGCTGAGGTCATGACACACAAGGGTTGTGATGTTCCTTCCAATGCAGCATGCTTACCTGAAAGTGTGTCGTGCACCAGACCCAAAAATAGGAGTAAGCTGATAAAAACTCCCCAGAAGCTACTTCGCATGCCGACCGAGGTGTAACCGCAATTCTTCGGCAACGCCCTTCATGAGCGTGCGGTTGGTGCGGCAATCAGAGCGAAACTCATGCCTGAAAGACCTCAACGTGCAGCGGACCGGCGAGGGCGAGGGCCACTAACCCCCGTGATCGACCTCTTCCCACAACCCCTCCTGGCACTTCCCCTTCCCCAGGTACATGCGGGACGACCGCCTTTCTGTTCTTTGCTGGCAAATTGCAGAGTCACATGACATTTTGCTAGCAGGCAGTCCTGTTATACTATGGAGGCGAGGCCCAGCTCCATTGAATCCTACCACGTTTAAGCATGTACTTCTCTGCAACCAAGTCCGGCTATGATTAATACTGTAGGGACCTTCATATTTATTCCATTAGAGGATGCCACTCCAAGTAATGACTTGTCTAGTGGGCTATAAAGGTACTGACGACACATGCACTGTACAAGCACATCAATTCCCCCTCCCACCTGCTTGTATTCTGAACAGCTGGCCACAACAACCACTCTCATGCCAGATCCATCTTAAAGCCACCCACGGCATCCAGCAGAGAATCACAGCTCCCCATAGCTGGTGTGATCATTTGCCCTGTAGAATCTCTGGTACTCATCGATGACAGGCTGCAACCGCCGCCGCACGCCCTCCAGCTGCCTCTCATACCGCTTACACTTGCCAACTGAGGTCGAATACAAGCTCTTCCTCACCTGCAGAACCAGCATTTACCTCTTCAGATCTTCCAATACCAGCACTTCTTCATGCCAAAGCTCTCCACTTGTGAAAACCACCTCTCAGCCCTGTGGCAACTGTCACAAGGCTGCACTGACCAGTTTGCTTGATGTCACCCAAATCCTTTCTGTGCCAGATTCCTTTATCAGATGCAGGTTGAAAATCGTCTGTCGAGATGTCTCCCACACTTCAAAATTCCAAGCTGAAGGCAAGCCACAATTATGCAAACGCAGCATGATCTGGGCGACATGCGCATGCTTTCCTCTTCAAGTGCACCTCCAACAGGCAGTTGGGGGGCCCTAGCAGGAACTCAGTGAGAGAAAGAGCGAGAGGAGGGACCCAGCGTTACCCTGAGCTGGGAGGTGTGACCCTACTGTGATTTCCTTCCTGGCTCATTCCCCACAAGGACATCCCAGAAGGACCATATCATGTCCAACACCGTCAACTGCAATCGTGGAAGGTCGAGATCGACGAGGAGGAAGACCTGCAATCGAAACACAAGTCATCGTCAGGGAGAAAAAGGGAAAGAAGGCTGCCTGGTTCTGGCTGGCGGTCCTCACGTCCCGCCGGGTGCGGTGAAAGTCCAGTACGGAGGGGTCCCAAGGCAGCCCACAGTGGGCCAGCAGGCGACGGCTGACGGCCTCCTGCCCCGCCACCAGGGCCTCGTACGGCACGCGCAGGATCCTGCCCGGCATCACGCGCTCCCAGTGCGCCATGATCTCGTGCGTCAGCTCCAACTGGCTTGCTATGTCTGCGGTCATGGAATGCCATTTCCAAGGCAGGGGAAGGGCTGAGTTTGGCACCTTCCAGATGAAATGAATTTGGAAGGTGCCAAACCGTTGTGCATGGTCTCCTGTGGCGCTTTGCTGGTGCTTGCTCCTTCCCATTGGCAAGCCTTGCATAGAGTCCTGAGACGGCTTGTTGGGCCTTTGGGGGCTGAAAAGGGGATTAATCTCGCCAACATAAGGATGTCACAGTGTGGCTTGGATATTAATTCAAGGCTACCCCAAGTGACGCTCCCTCTTGAATCTTGGCATTTCAACAAACTCTTGCCCGCAATGGCGCGCACTGGCAATCCCTACAGGAGAGCCACTCTTTCGCTCTGCACCTCTTCCGCTGTAAACCCTAGTGCAGATCTACAGATTATCAAGCCGTTTCAGGGTCTGGACAGGACAGCAGCCCACGCAACAACACTATTCTCAAGACATGTGAATGAGTGGCGCAGAGTCAGTGCCTACCGTCTAGGTCCCACGCCCAGGCAGTTCCCCTGCCCTCAAAGGGCTGCGCGAAGCAGGAGAGCACGACGTCCATGGGGTGCCGCACCGCCCATATGATTTGGGCCTACGCAATGTCCACATTTGCACTGGAAAGATGAGTGTCGTGGAGGTAACACTGGGCTGAATTCTGGTGGGCCATGTCATTGTATCTTGTACTCTTTGGATCAAATGGTAAGTGGAGAATCCATGTAAGTGCAGACATTGGGCCTAGAAATTGCGGAACCACTCTGAAATACCGATACTGCTCAGACTGCGAAGCTGGATGCAGTTTGAGGGTAATATAAGCTGGACAGGTAGTGAAGGCCCAGCACACGGGTCAAGGGGGGGGGGGCAGTGAAGGAAAGGAGACCTGCGGCATTGGCAGTGGCCTGCTCTCCCAAGGTAGATGATTCAGCAATGCACTCGTCGAGGTACTCCAGCGCCTCTTGCGTGCGGACTCCCGACATCAGCAGGGCACCCAGGTTCCCCCTCAGTGTGCTGGCCACCAGCTTGTTTGGGGCCAACCTGATGGCAGCCCTGAGGGCACAAAGGAGCAAGTGGACACGGTACCTCTCAACATTCCATACAATGCTGAGATCATGATACACCAGGATATATGGGACATGCCAGAAACCGCCAAGTGAATGAGCTGTACAGACGGGTGGACAGGAGGGGGGGCGAGGAGAAATTTTCGATCCATGTCCAGACCATGCGTTTTTTGAGGATTGTGTCTTACTTTGTCACTGTACAGATCCTTGCTCTGCTGGGGGCGGGAGACCCACCTGTAGGCTTGTTCGGCCTCGGGTACCCTGCTGCCCCCGTCTGGAAAGCTGAAGTCCAGCTGATGCAGTGTGGCGGCCAGCAGCATCTGGTTCTGGACGTCCTCTGGATGTGCATCCCTCCGCTGGCGGAGCGCCTGCAGCTGCTGCTCCTCCTGCACCATGAGACTTGAAGGCACCGCCCTGGGGTTGTAGAGTCTGTGGACAGTGTGTAGGATCCAAACTCGATCTGCCTATTTCCTTTTCATTTTGACGGTGTGAAGGGATTCCTCTCACTTGATGAGCTCGGCAGTTGAGAGCAAGACTGCAGCACGCCAGGATCAGTGCGACTGATCGCCCCTTGGAGTCACCAAGCCACATGCAGCCGAAGCTGAATGGCGGCAAGAAGCTTGCCACGGCCTTGAGAGCTACATTGAAGCACTTTACGCCCTAATCGGACCCGTTGTGTGCAGAGCCCTTACATGCAAGATCAGCAAGCCCATACTCGTGCAGCGAATCTAACATGCATACAATAGCCGACAACAGCTCGTTCAGCTCTGCATTGATCGAGCAATCGTCGATGTTGATCCTTGGCCTTGTTTGGTGCGGTAAGGGGTTAGGGTGAGTTGAACCTTGACAGCCACACAGATTTTCGAAAATCTGAGAATCTGAGATCGAGTGCAAGCGGTGGGAGGACAGGGAGGCTCGATCTCAAAGCCTTCGAGCGGAGCCCTGCTGACCTTGCGATCGTCTTGAGGTGGCAAATCGCCTCGCTTCCTGCTACTGGTGCGTCTTGGGTACCCTAGCCTCACCTTGGCAATCGAAATGAATGCCTCATGACCTCAATACTGAAATGAGTGATGATGTACGACCTGTTTTATTCCATCCTGAATCGATTTTATTCAAGCAAACCGTCCAGGTCAAGCGGCATTGTAGATGCCTCCCAAAAGAGGCACAAGCAGTTTGCGGGAGCCTGGGAGGCATGTGGTGATCGTGACGACAGCTTCACTGCCATGGAGAACGGGCACGGCAGTCAATCCCCTGCTGAGGGCAGCCTACACCGCCAAAATCCTCAACGATAGCAAGGTGGATAGTCAAGCGCGACCCAAACCAGCATCTCAGGGTGATGAGACAGAAGCACACCTGACAGGAGCAAGCTATTCACAGACAAAATAAGCCTCAGCCAGCTCCATGATAAACCCAATGTAGTCCATATTGAGAAACATGATGTAATCCATTACCTCCACGATTCTGTCTGGCAACGGCCGGGAAAGGTTGAATTGCGGAGACAGCCCAGCCTAGATTAGTGCCCAATCTTGGACCAATGAGGCTCTGTACTGCCTGCCAGGTGACATTGCTGGTTCCCTGGCTGGCAGTCTCAGAACAAAGAAAGATCTTCCCTAAGGACTTGACATTTTCCAGACCAGAGGAGCAGGTGAATGTCTTTCTGACCCAGATCCCTCAACGAGGCACCTGTCATTTGACACGAGATTGGAGTGCATGCCCCTGGTCCTGGTGATGGGTCAGGGGAGGTATCGTATACAATGCAGCTACTCATTGCCTCCTCCCATTCTTTGTCACTCATCCCTGCATTCCTGGCCAATCCATCCTGGCTCAAATGCTCAATACAGCAAGAAAGCCTTGCAATGCTTGAGAGGTACCAGGGATGGTCTTTTGTGAGGATGGGATGAGATGTAGATGGCTCAAAAGATGTAGTCAATTTCTGCCGGATTTTTCTGCCCTGCCATGCGTTGCTGAATCGGGGCTGCGCAAGCAGGAGAAGTGGGTGCGGGAGTGGGTGGATAAGCGGACTGGCTTCAAAACCACCTTCCACCTCAAATTTTACCCCGCTCGGTATGACGACCAGGGCTTCTTCTCCATATTTCCTGTAGGTGAGATTATTCAGCTCCCCCTCGGCCCCTCGCCCTTGCCTCTTACAAGCATGCTGAAGACAGAATCGCTTTAAGGCGATTCTAGTATGCTTCCTCGGTTTGCAGCTTGATTGAAATTCACAGGCACTGTGTTGCGGGAATGCGGTTCCACCACAAATCTAGTATGTATATGGCTCTCTCCTGCAATGTCGGCCTCAGAATTTGGTGTCGAGGCCACAAACCTACAGTACATGCACGTGCCCACCTTCCTCCACCATCTGCCTGCTAATCAAGAGTCCTGCATAGACCTCTGACTGGGAAGTCTCATTCCCTGTTGATGTTCCGT
Source organism: Chloroidium sp. JM (assembly GCA_004335615.1). NCBI lineage: Eukaryota > Viridiplantae > Chlorophyta > Trebouxiophyceae > Watanabeales > Watanabeaceae > Chloroidium > Chloroidium sp. JM. The sequence goes on along the minus strand of QAXI01000460.1, from coordinate 93,264 downwards.
GGCTGTGCCAGGGGATTTGACGGAGCAGATCAGCGAGGATGAGGCGGACATCGCGATCCTGGAAGAGCCAGAGCACCTGAATTGGTGAGGAGAAATTGCACAGCCATTGAACAACATCCATCCGTTCGGCGCATTAAACACAAATCATTCATGATGATTTGAAATGGGAAGAGATTGGGGGCCCTCAAGAATGGCCTAGATATTTTTGGAAGTTTGGGTGGCAGACCTTGATGGGAGAAGGCCTGCAAGAAACATTTCTCAAGCCTGCTCAGAGGATCCAGCAGGGCATAGCAGTCGAGAGTGGACTGCTGCAGGTTCCACCATGGCTACCGCTGGACCAACAAATTCAGGCATGTTGTGGGTATGCCCCCCTTCCTCCCCTCCCCCAATTACACTTTCATCCTGGACAAAGCTTTGCTGTTTGTGGCCTCCTGAGACTGTAATTTGCCCAAGTTCAGCAACTCCGAATCTGGCTCCACGCATAATTAAAAGTTGTGTGTTGGCAACCTGCCCTTTAAGCCGCTCGCAGAAATGTTTGAAATCCTGTGTCATTTGAGCGAAGCATGTCGCCGACTTGCAGGGAATCGAGGCTCTGAGGAGGGTTATAGGGGCAGGGCACAATACTGCTCGCACGCCCAAGGACCTTGTGAGCTTTGATCCTGCCAACAGAGACATTGACTGGGAATACCACATAGCCCTGGGGTATGGCGAGCCGCGCCTGCTCTGAGACACCTGGAGCAAAGGAGGTTGCATGAATCGGGGTCTGTAAAGTGCGCTTGTGGTGCTCACAGGGTCATTGAGAGATTTGAGAGTGACATACGGCATGGGAGATGGGAGAGATTCAGGGCTGAGGGACTGAAGAGTGAGTGAAGAATGGAATTTGGAGGAATGAGGCCTGTTGCAACGGGCAGCTGAAGATGTTAAGTCCTACGGAGCAGCAAGAAACTGAGTCATTGGCCATCTGTGTAGCTGTAAGGACACACAGCAGTTACAGATACTGCAGTATGCGCTCAAAGCCTTTTAGGCCTGCAACAACTCAGTCACTGACATACATTCAGTCCTGACCCCTTTGGTGGGGAACTGACTGTCCTGCATGTCAATTGGATTTTGCAGGATATTATAGCGAGCATGCTTGTCCATGTAACTTCCAGCTCCCTCAACAAAGCCTGGTCCATTCAGATACAATTGGCTGCTTCTATGCACATGCGTCCAAGGAACGGTTTTCGAAGTCATCGAACTCGTCTACACCACAGGCAAAGTGCAAATCTCCACAGCAGTACAGCGCATGTAACAGAAGTTGTCTGCAAGCTTCATTTCAATGCTGCCCTACAGTACCACATTTCTGACAAATTTTGAAACAAAAGATTCACGAATACATGAGTACACCTACCTTCACACTAGCATACAGCAACACTTTCTCGGCCAGGCCCTGCTCTTGAGGCAAACGTGGACATGCTACATCATGGTACACTACTGCTGACATGTGTCCTTGTGGAGGAACAAAAATTGGGTACAACACGGAACTCATCTCCACGCAACAAGTCTACAACAGAAATCACATCCTGAACAGGAGGATTTGCCGCAGGGCAAAGAAAACATGCACATTGTACAGGGTATTCTGATGAAGCCACAATCTTGTTACACCCCTCACGAGGAAGGCAGTGGGTGGCATTTTGACCAGGGAAACCTTCAGTAGTAATCCTCTGGGCTGTCCTTCTGGAACCCCAGGGAGATGTACCGGGAGGGGCAGCTGTCCTGCACACCGATTTGAAGAACGGAGGACACCTGCAATCGAGACTGCTTAGGAATGCTCCATGACTGTCACGGCTGAAAGCAGCCACTTCGTTTGCAGGATTTCGAAATTCTCAGCAACAGATCATCGCTTCCATTCCCACAAGAGCACCTAGGCACTGAACAATATGTGTGAAGATGCAGGCTTTGAAAAATGTGTGTTGTGTGCATGCTTGACAGGATGTCTGAGAAGTGATGAGCTGCCCACCACTGAGGTTCTGGCATTGCAATGTGGGCACACAAGGCCATGGTCCAGGAACCTCCCAACACCGACAGCAAAGATGGCGGTGTTGCCATGCTTCTCCACCACCGCTTGCGCCGAGCTCACCGCCTCCTCAGCTGCAGTCAAGGAAAGCCGCTGGCCAATCCTGCTTGATTCTTGTGCCAATTGCCAGGATTGAGGCTACTGATGGCTTGCTGCCCTCTTCTCTTATTGGTTTGCTCACTATCAAGTATCTTGCTTGAACTGGAGTAGCAGGTCTCTGTGAACTGATGGTATTTCTGTCCGGCGCTTCTGCTTTTGCAGGAGGAGCGCAATGAGTGATTGGGGGACTACTCATTACGGGGTGGCATTCTCCAACACATGAGCTCTCGACACCGAATGCCATTAATTGACTGACAAATGGACGTGGCTGACATGAATAGGACAAACACTTGAAGGACGAAGACCACCTCCTTTTGTATTTCTCAATGCAGCTCGCCAGGAGCACCAGCAATTTCGATCACACCTTTATCGGGGCAGGAGATATGGATGCAGAGTTTGGGTTCCAAAACCGGTTGTTGTCCTCTTAGAAAAGGGAAGGGGGCGGGCG
>QAXI01000459.1:886505-902985 GCA_004335615.1 Chloroidium sp. JM | reverse complement strand
TGGGGGGGGGGGGGGTTGTTTCCTTGCAACAATTGGATGGGCTGACAGTTCGGCTTGCTGCATTTCACTGCAGACCTCAAGTGGGGTCCTGAAAGAGGCAGAGATGAAAGAGCTGCTGAGAGCCCCTGCTTGTTTGTTAGACCCCCGCCTTGCCTACGGGATGGCCAGTGCAGGACTTGCATTGCAGCAATCAATGCGGGAGCGTAGTGGGGACTGACAAGCAAAAAATCATGGCCCTGATAACGCTACACTGCCTTGTACCTCCTGTCGACTGAGGGGTGAAAGGGTCAGGAGGTAGGGCTTAGTTGCCTTACAGGGAGGGTCCGGACAAAGCAGGTTGTCTGTCCTGCCAGCATTGCTGTAAAGCTCATTCTCAAATTGGATATTTGGGAAGGATCTAACGAAGCGTCTGTGCTGCAGACCCAGTCGGAAAACTGGCGGCAGGAGAAGGAGCGGCAGTGGGGCGAGATTGAGGCGGTGGCGTCAAGCAAACGCATGGCTGCGACCGGCAACAACCTCCACACCACCAACAGCTTGAACCTGCCGGAGCTGTCTGTCTAGATTGCGGCCTCCTCACTCAAACCAAACGCGCCGGCAATGTCTCCGTACTTTGCCCGGCGCAGGGGAGAAAATCGCCAGCAGATGCTGCTGTCTCGTTGGCGGCCCATTGTGGGGGAGAAGTGTGTCATCTGCTTTAGGAGGGATATGGAACATTCTAGACAGGGGCACTGTATCTGTAGTGTCCTGCTCAATAAGGCAGCTCAGAGCAGACTCGTGGAGCTGTAGGGGAACCTCCCTGCTCTGTGCCAGGGAGTTTGAGGGCAGGGGTCCCTTCACGGATTTGCTGGCAGAGGGGAGATAGTCGGAGTTGAGAGATTTGTGTGTTTGGCGCTATCCTTGTCGGTATCGTATCTGTGTGCACTGTGAGGCAGGCTTGTCGAGCCACAGGACTGATCCCTTTCATTTTTGCGAGTGAGCCACTCCAGTCCCCGTGGGGTTTGTGTACCACCATATGGGGGCGGCGAAGACAGTGTTGTCTTTGTCTGTTGGCGGTGCATGGTTGGATGCCTCGTTCGGGCTTTTCTTGTGTGCGTTGAAGCTCTTGGCAACCATTGCTGTGTGTTGTGGCTGGCCAGTGGCAGCATAACAATCGTTTAAGTTTACCTCCTGAATAACACCACCAGTGATCACAGTGGGCAGTCTTCCCCACCCTGCCCTGTCTGGTACAACGTAAGGACACATCAAAATGGCTCCAGAGGCCATCGATCGTGGGAGCAGCAGCAGCCTTTCCCTCTTCAGCAGACCTGGAAGGTCCAGGTCAGAGAGGGCAGACCCCAGCCAACTCTTGGGGAGTGGCGGGTGGAAATGGGAAGGAGATGGGGGGGTAAGGTTTTGCAACAGGACTAGGCCATTTGGAATACATGTATAGGCCAGATGTTTTATATTCAGGCAGACAGATCTTGCCCGCCCTGTAACCATATCAGCGAGGTCTTCTTGTTTGCCGGAGTAGATTGAACAGTCGAGAATCTGCAAAGGAGAACCTCTGGATCGTGCGCTTGATTATCAAAGCAGGAAACATCAACGATTTATGCTGGGAGATCCAGTGATCTAGCAGCCGGGATGCTTCCAAATTCTGGATTCACTTCATATGGGCTCAGTGATGATCCCCGAGGCTTCAAGTGAGCAGACTTTTGATTGAGACTTCCCACTTGAAGACTCACGAAATTCTGCATCCCGCAAGACAGAAACAATCCTGAAAACATTATTTCCTTCCATGTGCATGGGCACCTCTACAACATCAGCGAACATCTTATCACGAGCATCCTCCATCAACTGGATTCTCTTGTTGTGATTGGCTGTGGCGGTTTGCACGTGACGTGTCAAACAGCTCTGCTAGCTTAGCTTCACACAAAGGCCACACCTGCCCTTGCCTCGACTCCTCCCTTCCAAATTAGACCAGAACCTCTGAGTCTGCAGAGGTCATGCACCTGCCTGCTCTGTGACGGCCTGCCCAAGATCCGTGAGCTATGCTGCTATGTCTTGCAGGAAAAGGAACAAGCCCTTGCACCTCTTCAAAACGTATGCACCAATACTGGTCATCGTGGAGCTGCTGCTCCTGGTGTTGGTCGCAGTCACGATGAACCACAGCATATCGTATGGCAACAAGCGGAACAAAGACCTGGAGGCCAGAATCTCCTCCAAGGACGCCGAAAACAGGAATCTGCTGGTGACTCCCTCTAGCTTTCATATGATACCTGGGGAACCAGGGCACACTCGATGCCACACAGCTCGCCAATTGACGTTGTGCTTGGTCTTGCTGCATGAGGTTGCTTCCAAAGAAGGAATGATCATTGGCTGAGGGGGATGCTGTCGATATGCTGGAGAATTCCTACCCCATGACCTGGCGTTCACTGGGGTCAGAATTGTACTGGAAAAACCAGAGCTTGTGACATGGGCAAGGAAAGAAGGGCAAGGCGTCCTGTTGTCTAGCTTCGGTGCACAGCTACCAACAGCTCACAGTGCAAAACATTTAAGCAATGTACCAAATTATCCATGCAAAAGACAGCAAGCCTACAGGCAGAGGGTGCCGTCCTCCTGGACACTCCTTCAGGAATGGCCAAGTCATGTGTCTCGACTCCCAAAATGCATGCACATGGGGTTCTGTCGCCCCGACCTTCCATTTCTGAGGATTGTCCTACGAGGATGCTTCAAGTGACCCGCTGTGTTCTGTATTTGCGTCCCTTATTGTGGCAAGTTCCATGTCACAGGGCAGCCTGTCGAGCGAGCGGCAGACCCGCTCCAACACCGAGATCCGCCTGAGGGAGGTAACCGGGAGACTGGCCACTGCCGAGAGGGAGGCGCAGGAGCACAAGACGGCGGTGGGGGAGGTGGACACGCATTGTAAGAACATCCAGCAGTCGGTAGGGCGCTTCTTGGACCGTCATCATGGATTTGGGAGCAAGACATTCCTCACCTCTTACCCCATCCACCTTGCAATTGCCTATGCCATGCTCACCATCAGAGAATCCGCTGAGATGAAGCGACAGGCTGCTGTCCGGCCAGTGAACAGATTAGGGCGTATGCAGACAGGCTGTCTGACCATTCCTCGCCTGTTTAAAGCTCCCCCTCCCCCTTTTCGTGTCATCAGCAAAATGCGGACATATGGGTTGCCAATGTACTCATTCCCGGCAACTGGTCGCTTGTTGTCTTCTCTTTGGCAAGATGAAGGATCGGAGGCATATTGGCCTTGCTAGTGATTCGTTTGTGGCAAGCTGGGACAAAGGCGGAGACCAAGGGTGTGGTGCAGTTTGAGAGCACAAGATTGGCTCTGGAGGGGGATCGGGATGCTGCGCGCAATGAGCTTAGGTTGTGCAACGACAGGTCAGCCTTTTCTCCTCTCAAAAAGCCTACCTTGTTTGGGGGAAAAGGACTTTACCAGCAGGATCGCAGGAAAGGATGGGTACTTACAGGGATTGCACCTCATGCCAAGGACCTAAGCCTCATTATCACTAGGTATCGGGTTAGACCATGTTGCGACACAGAGCAAATAGCTGTAGGCGCACTCTAGCAGCATTGGTGCACAAAATGTTGCTGAGTCGCAGTCCTGCAACATAGGAGCAATGTGTCGGCCCACAGGGTCAGCCCCTCCATGACTTGCTGAGAAGCGTCAATGTCTGGCTCCAAGCATATATCCGCTGTCAGATATGCAAACACCTGGGGGATGTGACTGGGCCAGGACTTCACCCCATGACCGTCCCCAAACCCAACCATGTGTGTTTGGTGTTTGCCAGGGTGTCGGCGCTGCAGCATTCGATGAGCAGCCTGGATAGGATCTCGGCAGAGAAGGAGCGTGTCAGTGCGGAGGAGCACAGACAGAAGGACGCTTCCCATGCCAGCAAGGTCTGCTCCTGTTCTTTCAAGATAGCGCAAGCGATCAGCCGTTCACATTGTGAAGATTTGTGAGAGGGGAAAAACGAGGACGTTGGGGGAAAGGGGGGGGGGGTTGCCCGCCAGAGGCTGACTTCAGCTCCATTGATGATACCCTTTTCACAATTGCACAGCGCTCGATGCCTTGCTGGAACATGCCTGCTTGTTATTTGCCGTCATGATGTGGAGTTTCAGTTGTAAACTTTTATCGATATTGGAGCTGAGGTGAGAGCCGCAATCACGGCTTGCATGCAGTACAGCAGTGGTGGTGAATCCAAATTCGCTGTGCGCTTCAGGAGGCTGCATGGGAGCAGATGCGGCAGATGTTGGAGGCGCAGGTCAAGGCGAGTGGGGGATACGTGGAAGCCCGCCCCGCGGCAGGAGGGGGTACGGGCACAGGCAGCATAGACCATCCCGACTACGCAGCGCAGACCGGGGATCAGGCGTTCCATGCGGTGAATAGTGACGGGCGCAAGGAGAGGTGTCTCCATAAATCCTCCCCTTGCCTCTCAATTGACCTCTATCTCCTTCCCCTTTTCCCCCTCTCCCCACACCTTCTGGCCAAAAGCCTGTATGCAAGCTGCTCTACTGCAGCCACTGCTTTTCATGACTGCCGGGTCTTCCCAGGCTGGAGAGAATTTCGTTGACCAGCCTCCGCAGCTTAGATTGCGCTTCCACCACCAAAAGCTGTCAATGGACTGCTGTCTGGAGTGGTGTGACCTGACAATTAATCTTATCATCGAAGACTGTGCGTGCTGCCTGTAGCGAACCTCCTGTAGCGAAGAGGAGAGGTTGCTTGGTTTTATGACTCGGGAAGCAAGGCACCTGACACTGTGGAGGATATAATCCTGTATGTGTAGGATCAATGGCAAACTGTAATTATATTATGGTCGCAGGTTCATTGACACGGCAGGAGATCTGGAGCTGGATGGCATCACTGACCCTGCAGGGAAGGAGCATCTTGCGGAAGTTTTGGGCCACCTGTATTCGCTCAAGCTGGTGAGAGCCACCCCACAACAGGACCCCACTCCCTTCTTTGACCACCTGCACGTTGGGCGTGATCAATTAATGACAATATGGTTGGCCCTGCTGTTGACGGCGGGCGTGTTTTCCTCCTGCCTCAAAATCTCTGGGCCCCCCTCAAAGACCTCAAATTATCCAAGCAAGAAAGAAGAGTGTGCCTATTTGCGCAGGCCGAGCACGCAGCTGCAGAAAAGAACCATGTAGGCCAGATTCCCTTGCCTAAGCCTCCCATTGGTCACTGGATGGCCCTGAATCTGGAACGGATTGGCATCAACTGCAAGTATGGGACAGTGCATATGGCCTACCTTCTCGACAGGCATTCCCCTTACCCCTCCACCACAAGCAAACTCCGCCTACTCCTCCTTTGAACAGTGCAAGTCCTGCTCAGCAACGGAAAGCAAAGCTGACGCTTCAAGAGCGTCACTGGGCGGAGGCATGAAACACCCCTCAGCTTTCCTACACAAGGCCTGCTAGCAAGGAGTCTCTCCGTCTGCTTTTTTCAAACCCATGTGTCGTGGCATTTCAATTGTCCCCAGAGTGCCAAGATTAATGTGATTTGGACACGGCAGAAGGTGTCATTTGGCAAGCCCTGTGTGAGTATGAAAGCCCTAGCCTCTGTGCAGGCACTTCAGCTTGGAGGCCAGGCCTCCCGTGATTGGACGCACTCAAGGGGTCCAGACAGACAACGCCCACCCTGGTGAGCCCTGCTGACGCCTGTTGAAGACCGTGGATCGTGTCTGCAATGCTTGTCTCTGCTTCTCATTGCTCCAAACACATTGAGAATGGCAGAAACGAAAGGCTGGGGTGCACGCTGCAGTGTGAGGTCCGGCGGATGATTTGCCCAGAAAGAGTGGAGTCCGACGGTTTTTCCTTGGGAAGGTGCAGGACAGGCGGCGGCTGCTACCCCTGTCCCCACAGCCACGCCCGCCAATCCGTCGCAAGCGGGCGGCAGCCTGGGGAGGGCCGCCATGCCCGGTACTCCTGGCGTGGCCGAGAGGATAAAGCCGCAGGTCCTGACACAGGCGCGGAGTGAGGCGGACAAGGAGCGGGCGAAGACGTGGCGGGCCCACCACAAGGTGGATGCGGCAGGGTTTGTGTGAAGTTTGTGTGATCGCAGTACCACTGTGTGACTTCAGGACTGCTGCATGACCAGAGTGTCCTTTGTTTCCAGTTATGTTTGACTGGAGGCTGTAGGTTGGCCAGATTCTCTGCTGTTCTGGTTTTGCAAGGTGAATTTGTTGTTCTGGATATGTGAAGTGAGACCAAACGATCCAATGGAACAGCATGATAGTTTGTCCGCAAAAATCCGGGGAGTCGGACTGGGGCAGATCTGCGGATTACCAATTCTCCCCTCCTCTTCGAAAGCTGTACAGCACTTTCAAAATCGTCAGGAATACACCTGGACGTAGGGAGACGAGTGGGAAAGCTGCCCACTCGCTTCTGCAATTTGCAGTCGCAGCCTAGAAATTCATATGAAGGTGTGAAAGTCCCATGGAGAGGGACCGGGAATCCACGTCTGGAAACGAAGGGTGCGCAGAGCTGATAGGGGAGGCAATAGGCGATGTTGAGGACGATGCGTGAGCTGCCTCTCTCTGCATCACCACCTTCCGACAGCATGATATGGTCTCGCTTTTCCGTCGCTATGCTGTCATTCGACAAGCACTAAGGAACGCAAATTGCGGTACTGCCCTTCGTTCTGCTAGCAGAGAAACATACTTTCGTCGTTCGTGAAAAGGGTCACTAGTCCACACAGTTCACCAAGTGCAAAGCACTGCTGACAGGATCGCTCTGGACGATGCATTGGAGGACGGAGGGAAGAAGGCCTGGACAGAGGTCTTTGTTGGTGGTTTGCCACCATCTGCGGACGAAAACTCGGTGAACACAGCCTTCTCGGCCGTCGGGGAGGTGCTGAGCGTGAGGCTGAATCGCCGCAAGAAGAGTGGGGAGTGCAAGGGATTCGGTTTCATTCGGTATGCAGATCAGGCGACTGCAGAGAGGGCATGTGCGGAGGTGAAGGAGGTGGATTTCTCTCTGCTATCTTCTACACTGTCCTGGTCCATACTCTTTTCATTGGAGAATGCCATGCATGATGAAGCTCTGCACACAGCAAAAATATCCAGAAGTGCTGATGGTATTCTTGCAGCTGTACTCAGCTGCGTAGAGCACTTGGTAAGCAGGGTCCATGATGTACCAGGAAAGGGCTTGCCAGCATGACATCTCCACAGGTATTCCAGCAGCAAAAGCTTTGAGGTCTAACACAAAACAGATTTCGAGTGTGCAGTGCGATTCTCATGCCCCTTGCAGGCTTGTGGGAAGCCGGTGGGGGTGCACATCTCCAGGGCCAGGAGTATAGAGCAGGCGGCAGAGGAGCAGCAGAGCGCGCTGCTGGAGGATGGTGACCCTGATGCGGCCATCAACAAGCTGCTGAAGCTGATCAGAAGCCATAGCGACAAGCGGGCCGCCGTTGCGGCTGCCCTCAAGGCTGTGCTGGGCGTGCCCTCCAAGCCCAAGCTCAGCTCCCCCAACAGGTGGACTGCTTTTGCTGCACAATGCCAGCTCTCACTGTCTACAGCAATGGCTGTAGAATAGCATGTTTTAATGAGGGAATGGTGGTGCAACCTCAAAACCAAGATTTGTTTACAAAGCGGCTCCTCCTTTCAGCCCTCTGCAAGCTGGGGCTGAAACTTCTGTAATCCTTTAGAAGTTCAGACTGATGCAAAGACAGGCAGGATGGAGAAGGAATCTGAGGCGAGCGAGCCGTGCATACACAGTACAAACTGCTGCGCGTGGCCTGCAACACTGACTCAGCTGCAAATTGAACAGAATTGCTGTATTATGGCAAACAAATAGCCCTACAACGGATGTTCCTGTTCAGTGTCCACTGCCGCAGGGCGGAGAAGGGCGATGGGGAGGGGTCGTCAGGGGGTGAGGAAGGGGAGACCAGGTCTAAGGAAGACGCTTCGCTGCCGGATCCGAACACCTTCCTGGAGGGCTTCCCGCGGTGCAAGCGCCTGGTGGATACCTTCAGAGCCAACCCCAACACCCACAACAAGACCCCTCTGGCCATTCTGCACGAATACGCCACCCGTCTCAGCTTAGAGGTGAGCCAAAAGCAACTCCAGTCCGGGGAAAGGGGAAGGGGCAAAGCACCAAATAGGGCCGAAGCTGAGCGGGCGGATATCCGTTGATCAGACTGGACAAGTTTCTTGCATCTTGGTGGCTATTCCACGACCTTTATCGCTACAAGGTGCCTGCTTGCTTGGCCTGCCATGGTCTCTTCCTGTCCTAAATCACCAGTGGGGAGTGCGGTCAGGAGCAGCATAGGTTGCTGGATTGCAGTGGGTGAGTGCCTCTGAATCTTCGAGATGAATTCAAGAAGTGAGAAGCATTCTTTGGTGCAGTTGACATATGACGAGAACGCGGACAGCAATCTCGGTCCCTTCACTGTGGACGCGAGGCTGACGTCAGTGGGAGGCTCGGTGCTGTATGCTACAGGAGACGGGCGGGTGAGTTGCTTCAAAAAATTCAAAAAAGAAACTGCGAGCGTAGATCGATTGTTCTGGCGGGGAGATCGGGACGGGGAGGTCACTCGAGATCCAAGGTCTTTGCACGGTGCCAAATCATGTTTGGGAGTTGACATATATGGATCTTGGGATGCTGCTGCGAGTGTGTGGGGGACCTTGTGTTTGAGCTGCTGTTCCAAATATAGCAGCACCTCTCCACTTGCAAACCCTGGACTATGTCTGGCTGTGTCTGCGAATGCCCTGGAGCAAGCCTGGGACAGCGACACATCCTCAAGCAAGGCTGATGCAGGGGAGGGGGAAGAAGGACGCGAAGCAGGTCGCCGCTGCAGCGGTGCTAGAAATGCTGCTGGCAAACGTGCCTGAATCTGACTTCCTGCAGCCCGGGAAGGGCAAATTCCTTAAGCTCAGGGTGAGGTGTCTCTTCCATGGCCCCCAGCAAGAAGCTCCTACTGTGGTGAGCAGGGGGAAGGGTGTTTTCCCTACTTTAGGTGTGCAAGAATGGAAGCCTTTGGAGATGCAAGTACTGCCCATGTCATGCCAGCACGTCGATATCTCGCCTCATGCAACCCCTCCAGCTGCACAAAGAGCAGCGGAGAGACACCAAAGAAACGAAGCTGTTTCTTCAAAATTTCACAGGGGCGGGCATGGTGGCATCACTGACTGAACCATGGCAATCGAAGTTGTGCAGTCCTGAAACCTGGCACCCTGCAGGTAAATCCGCGCACCGCTCAGCCGCTGGCGGGGCGAGGCCTGGTGGCAGGGAGGGGTGTGCTGCGCGGTGGGCGCAACGGCGGGAGGTGGCCGCTGGGGCGGGCAGGGGGGCGGGGAGTCGAGTACTCTGGCAGCCTGGGGAACTACACTGTTGGCGGCACCACGGGCGGATTCGACCTCAACCAGGGCTTCGCACCCTCGGTTACGCAGGTGGCAACCTCCTCTGGCATGGTTCCTGCGCTGAGCTGTACGATGGCAGAATTAGGGGTTCAATGCGCAGGGTGCATTGTTGTACGCTTTTGAATGCCTCCTTGATGGGTCGAATCTTTTCCCCACTGTGGTAGTATGCTCCCAACCCTAATCCTATTTAGAATAGCGGAGAGGGAGGCTCTGGTGTGTTGGTGATGGCAGAAACGGCATGAGCCTCTCATTGCACTTGAGTATGATATTTGAACTTATCATACAAATCTTTTTGGCCTTTTTGAAGTCACCATTGTTTCACACTGTGAATTTGGCACAATGTGAGTTTGGCGCACAGGAAATGATCTCATCAACAAATCACAGGAGACATCACCTCTTTTTTGGTGCTTGCTCGATCGTACTTCGATACCATCTTTCTGACAGATTTTGTCATCGCAGGAGGTGGACGTCTATGGGTTGCCGGTGGGTGCCCCTGCCAGCGGCAGCAAGGTTCGCAGCTACTTGGCTTCCCAGGGGAATGACGCAGACATCCTGCGCAACCTGCGGGGCAACAGCCTGGACACCCTGTCCTCCGTGCAGCGCCAGCTGGCGGGCCTGCCTCCACAGGTGAGACGGGTGACAGATCTTGAACAGATCATAGATCCATGTATCAGCACGGTAGGCCTTTTTACAACGAAATTCGGATGATGTACTGTGCTATGGCTAGGCAAACGAGCCACAAAGGGGTGCCTGAGTGAGTGATGGACAGTTAGTTGATGGCCTTGGCAGTGACTGGGATTGAGAGGAGGTGTATGCATGACCATGGCAGAATGGCAAGGCGAATGCTTGTCTCAATGTCAGAAGGGGCAAATCTGGTTGCAGTCATGGATGAATCTAATTCACAGTTAAGCGCTTGCCTATGAGAGATACTCCCATTTTCCAGCCACATCGGCTGACTTGTGTGAGTCATTAATAAGTTTGAGATTGACAAAAACTGAGAATGAACAGAATTCCATTGGGAGCTGGGATTCAAACTCAGCTTACCCAGATTGATGGGCCCAGCTTGTACTTACGTAGTTCTCCTTCATGACCTATATGTTCCAGTAGTAGCATCGCAGGACCCTTGTGGCCTTCCACCTCCACAGCAGCAACGCCTCGAATTGTTTGCCCACTGCCGCGCAGGATGCTCCGCTGGGCATGTACGGCAACAGCCGCAGCTTCGACAACAGCGGATTTACGTACGAGTACCTCCAGGAGCAGGAGCAGGCGGCCCTGCTGCGCCAGCGGGCCTACGCAGGCGCAATGGCCACCGTCCCCGAGGGCCAGCTGCAGATGCAGATGCTGGGCATGAACCCCCAGGGGCTGCCCCTCAGCCCCCAGGGGCTCCAGACCCTCAGCCCCCAGCAGCAGCAGCAGCAATCCAACATCCCCGTCACCATGCTCCAGCACAAGCTGTCTCCAGGACAACAGCAGTTCCCGCAGTTCTGATCAAGAGGAGGCAGGTGCATTCGAATCGAGAGGGTGCGGTGTTTCGGGGATGGCACATGTGGGAGGGAGCGTTGACTGTAATTCGATTTGACATACCATCCGATGATCGGTGGAGGGTGGGGGGGGCTTCCCTCGCACCCTCGGCTCTGCAGCCTGTCATTGGATCGCGCTGGGGTTTGGGGGAAAGGTAGAAAGTAGGTAGGTGCCGCCACTGATTTCCCTGTGTCGCCACGACCAGGGTAGGGGCGTAGGAACTATTAAATGTGATGTGTCTCGCGAGCTCTGCAGCTTGCCGCCAGGCCCTGGGTTTCCGGGACCTGCCAAATTTGATGCAACCCCCCAAATTATTTTTCAGAGTTTGCTGCACACGATCGAGCACATGTGAGTATCGAGAGCGCTCTCTCATTTCCGCCTTGTTCACTACCACCTAAAGTATGAATTTTTCTCTGCTATGTTTGGGTGTTTCCTTGTGCACGGCTGGCTCGTGTGTGTTTGGCTGAACCTTACAACAGGAATCAGCCTTTCTATGCTTTGTTAGTGGTTAGGCAAGCAAGGCCCATTTGTTGGAAGACCCAAACGCTGGCAGGGGCCCATCACTAGGAAAAAATTGAAGGCTGCAATTCGTGACCGCGCTGACAATTCATTCTGTACATTCCCCCTTGTCGGAGAAGTTGAGCATCGAAGCTGTCCCCATGACTCATGGATGATTGGTTTTGGGGCCAGGTCCGCAGGGCCCAATTTGGGAACTTCACACTGCCTGGGTCTTGCCGCCCACCCAGCAAATACGCTGGGAACGGCGGTTTGCGAATCTGCTGTATCAGGAGGTGCGGCCGACACCTGTCTGCCAGAGGTGTTCTGGCTGCACATGCCTGATTTGAGAAAGTGGTGTGAGGACTGGCAAGCTTAAAATGCATATGGGACGCTTATAATTATATGTCTAGTTTGCTTTGTGGGCGAGGGTTACCATTGGGGTCGATTTGATGGGTGGATCTCATACTCAGCAGTAGACAGGTCTCCTAGGATAGGTATCACACTGTCCCTGTCCTAGCGTAACCTGCAGACCGGTCTTCTCACTCTGCCTGAAATGGTGGTCTTTCGATTTTGCCCTCCTAGGCAGGCCACCTTTGCAGTGAGGGTTTCAAGAGTCTTGCGCAGCACTTGCTGCATGGTCGGGTCAAGTAGCGCCCACCTATACAACATGTTCACCACCACAGGTGCAGGCCTGAGATGGCGTGTCTCATGTGAGTTTCTGTTCAACAGCAAAGTGCCGCGAACATTTGGGCCCCATCAATTTATCCAACAAGGTATCTTGGTGCTGTGTTGGATCTGTTTCTGCTGGTTTTATTTGCTTGCCTTGCCTGTCCCATCTGACCCCGATTGACTTAGATTTCTGTGTTCCTGCATGGCTAATAAGCCGCTGTGGCTTGGGCGAATGCGTCGGACTAGTTATGTATAAAATTTGGTTGGCTCATTGCCGCTTGCTTGGCTGCACTGCATCCTTTCCCTGACAGTCGTTGTGGAATTGTTCAGTTGTGGAAAGCTTTGCAACACTCACAATCTTAGATGCATTTTATCAACCAGCAGCCAGGAAAAGCACCATCAATTCTGATTCCAAAAGGAAGTCCCCAAGCTCTGACACACTTTAAGGTCATATCTGCCAAAAGCCCAAGATGGGGGGGAATTTACAAGAGAGATGGAGTGCCACCTGGGAAGGGATGCCAGAGGAAGTGGACAATGAACTGGCGTCTGTGGTACTTGCGGGCGAAGGCCCAGTTTTTGACTGTGCCTGAATGTGTTGGGAGGCAGTGCACGTTTCATGCAGCAAGCATGCCATCCCTGCCAAGGCTGTGTTCTTTGTTTCACTTACTGCTGGAAGTGCCTTCCTACTTTCATTTGGGCTGCAGAATTGTCCACTGTTCATCAAACCTACTATGGCCCGATTTCAGTCTTCCAAGACAGAATTTTCAGACTTCAAATTTGAATTGCAGAGGGGGAGCCATTGCTTCGAATCTTGGTGGACAAGACGGTGATCTCCCGTGACACAGAAAATGTGAAGCGCGCTTGAGTCCTCGAACCAGCTTCATGGTGTGCTGATGGCCCATTTTGCTGTTGTATTCATCGGGTCAGCGTTCCCAGTGCCGGACTCCAGCTTCGTTCAAGTTGATGCCACCCATCTCGTGAGCTCCTCTCTCTCCTGAATTTTTGCAAGCCTCTGCCGCAAGTTTCTGCAGCAATTGTTTACGCCAATGATTAGTATTCAAGTTTATACAGCATGCATGCCCTTCTCTGTCGCAGGTCCTCGACGTTGGGTCCACCATAACGACTGATTATAGAAGCCTAAAGGAGGTCTGCCTGTTCCTGACCTCGCCTGCAGCCCTCCCGGATCCCAGCTTTGCACTAGGCCTCTACATATCCTTGGGCGGACAGGAGTGGCAGTTCCGGGGCTATGCCTCAGTGGACCACCCTTCTGAGGTCAGATTGTTTCACAGTCACAGCTTATACCCCTTCCTGGGATGGTGTTGGTGTGGCACAGCAACCACTGTAGTTCTGCTGGCTGGGCCAAAATGCCAATTTCAAATCTTCTACAATTAGGGTAAACAATTGCCCATTTGATTGCATCAGCACCAAAAACAGACAGGCGCATTCCACACTGATGCGGAGAGGGCATTATCACTTGGGCCAATTGCATGTTGCAGCCCTGGCCCCCCACTTGCTGTATCCCAGAAACACCCTCCCTCAGGGGTACATGCTCATGGGTCGAAGAGCAGTTGAGCTGACAGTTGATTGTGCAGGTCATGCCGCTGCAATGGCCGGCTACTGCCCCATTCAATGTGACTCCAGGGTCAGTACAGCTCGGCATCGCCATCGAACCTCTAGGTATCACAGTACCTACGACCTGGGCATTTGCTAAAACGTGCATGTGATGTCTTGTACAATACCTTTGTGTCTGCCCCATGCTATCATATCCATGCAGAAGATGGTTGCGAACATCAACACAGTTGAGATGCCAACCTGGTGTGTTGAACAATGCTCGCTTGAAATTGCCATATCAGGTACCTGATATGGTGTCTTGTTTCGGAGCTGCAGCTGTTGTCCTGGCTCTCCTAGGATGGCCGATTGTCATAGTTGGGGCCACACATGGAATTGCAGTTACAAAGGCCACAAAAATGGTCTGATATGCATGGGATTCAACGATGACATCGCTTGCAACCTCGAAGGTGCTGTGCAGCCGAGCTGAGGGTGAAGGAGGGCTCCAAGTTGGCTGGGAAGCAGGAGTACGCAAAGCTGGTGGCGCGAGACCTGTACAACTACATGTGGGTCTCTTCTGCGCTGCAGGATATCTCAAATTCAATAGCACTAGGAGTCAAAATGGCACTAGTCTGTTGACAGCCTGTCAGGACTGTCTCAGGCGAAATTTGAGAACATTGGCAGGTTTTTGTGCTGGGACATATTTGCCTCCAGGCAAGCAGAGGCAAGTGAGAGTGTTGAGTGCTGAGTGCAAGCCCAATTACACAATTTGCCTGGGAGACAAGGTTGCTCTCCATTCCCTCAGTGTGAGAACTGTCCCTTGCTGGGTCTGCAGAGAAGAAGAAGGAGGGACGAAGGGCCTGGTGTCCTTTCCATTGGTTAGCAACACGGTTTTGGAACGATGTGTCATGCCAGGAGCAACTTCCCAAGAAAGTTTCGAACGTGGAGCAGCTTGCCCTTTGCAAGTCTGTCCAGGGTAGTACTATGAGCCTTGGCAGAGTAAAAGAAAGGACCTTCGTGCAGGACAAGCTTCAATGTGGGTCAGACAGGGGACCAGCTGGTGGTCCCTACCAGTTGCTTGGAATCCTGGATGCTGAAGTTTGACAGCAAGTTCAGGCGTGACCCGGACTTTCTGCTGCATTCTGGGGACAAGAGCTGAGAGCCAGCCAGTCCAGCTCGCTGTACCTTTCGTCAAAATTCAAGAGATGTTGGCTTTCAGCCACTCTAGCGTGGAAAAGAAGCACACATGCCATTCACTTCAGCGTTTTTGGTAAACGACCAAGTGAAGAGAGGGGGAGCAGGCATAATGGCTTAGTCTGACCCTGCTGCCAAGCCTCAGGTTGCAAAGAACATATGGTAGAGAATCCTTGTCTGATTGTTGGGATTATATGGGCTGGGCTTGCAAGCCATCAGAGCGAGTTTTTTATAAACTTGTGGCAAAGTTAGGAGAGAGGAAGGTACCAAAGTCGGAAGCAAAAATTTACAGCTTCAACAACAAGGCCACAGAGCCTTGCTCTAGCTCGAATCTCGAAAGACCGTCATGGCTAAAATGGGTGGTAGTACAGGCCTGTCAGCAAAAAGTTGAATTTGGCTCTCAAGACAAAGTCAACGCTCTCTATACATTGTCCACAGAAGGGCTCATGCACTCGACAACAGCTGGCAGAAATCAACCGTTCATGGGCAAATAAGTTCCCGCGACTCTTAGACAGACCCTGACACAGAGTCTGGCATCATGGAGCCCAATATATCAATCTACAATCACATGTATTGGCATGTGTTTGGCTGATCGCCACTTCAATTCAGGTCACTGCTTCACACGTGGCAACATCATCAGCAGAGCACTGTTCCCTGGAACCTCTTGGCCGCACACCACTCCAAGGGTGTTCCATCAAAAATAAATGCATCAAAATGCAGTGGTCGGAAATGGAAGTTGCCGGACCAGAAAATCAAGTACCCACTTCTTGGGAGGGGTGAAGTGCGCCGCCTTTCCCAGTGTATGCAAAAATGGTGGCAGATCAGTCGACGGTCTTGATGGGAGCATCCTTGATCTCCTCCAGGCTGTTGGGGCGGTGGGGGGCGGGGTAGCGCTTCCAGAACTGCAGAGCATGGGCGCGTCAGAAACTGTCGATTCTCTGGGTGGATCCAGTGCTTTACATCTGACACTGACAGCAACGTGTTTGCTGTGCAACACAGCCACAAGTCATACAGGTGAGCACTTTCCTGCTGCTACTCACTGAGCATTCTGGCAATTGCGTCTGGCTTCTGTGCTGGGAGGTGAGGCACTCACCCAGTGCTTCTGGAAGACTTCGTACACCTCCTCCACGTGCAGGCCCTTGCACTCGGGTAGTAGGAAGTAGATGAACAGGGTGCCAACAGTGCAGCAGCCAGCGAAAAAGAGAAAGACCCTGCAGGTGGGAGGAGAGGATTGAGACGAGTTTTAGCAGATCCAGATGGATTACTTGTCCGAATTGCCAACAAATCTGCTTGCGAGTCTTGCAGTCAGAAGAGAGACGGAAATTGGTCAGTCAGTCTTTTGTCCAGGAAGTGTGTTGTGCAGAGCAAAACTTGTGCTGGGAAGGTATGATGCGCTTACCCGTATCTCATGGAGCAGAGCATGGTGAGGAAGCATTGGCCAATGACGAACGTGAACAGCATGTTCATAGAAGTGGCCAGGGACATGCCAGCCGTGCGGATCTCGGCGGGCTGGATCTCGGCAGGCACCAGCCAGCCCAGGGGTCCTGCATGCGGGATCAGGATGAGTGCTCTGCCCCTAGACATGCATCAGGGGCTGTGTAACGCCCCCCATCATTGCCATGACCCCAAAGCCACAAGTGCATTTGGTCCCAGATTCTCAAAATGACTTTACCCCCCCCCCCCCC
>QAXI01000459.1:864217-876567 GCA_004335615.1 Chloroidium sp. JM | reverse complement strand
ACCTCTGGCGCAGGCTCTCCTTGAGGTCCACGACATCGTCCCTCAGGGTCTGCCCCTGAAAGAGGTGGCTCGTCTGGGGCAGCTCTTTTAGGTGGTACCACATGGCCAGCTGACGCACCTGCAATCGCCGCACTTCATGACCACCGGGTCATCACCCTTGGGAGTGTGGTGCATGGTCTCGAATGATGCCTGGGATTAGGAGATCAATCTGGCGGATCCAGTATTTTGCGCCACGCAACACTGCCACTGGGTGCATGAAGTTATACTTGCGTGGGCGATCGACATGCTCTGCACCAAAAGCTTTGCGGGAGCCTTGAAATACGTCAATTCAATGAGGCAGGCTGTGTGTTAAAACAAATACCAAAGAAAGAGCAACATGTGCCTTGAGGGAGTGAAATGGCAACCTGGGTGGAGGCGGGCAAACTCAGCTCCACCGTCAGGCTCTCGCCAGCATAATTCAGAGCCCTGCAAGACACTGTTTTTGTCAGAACCTCCTGTGCCGGCTCCCCACAGGAGGCTCCACCTGCAAGGTCATTTCTGCCAGCAATGGCCCAAAACGAGTGGAGACTCTCCCTGCCGGCCCAATCTTCCTGCCTGAGGCACTTCCTGGTGCCGTCGCTGACCGTGCCATATCTGGACCCATTTGTCTCATCTGGTCTCCGTGAGCAGGACACCTCCCTGATCTGCCCACATTCACGTCTCCATGCCATTATCCGATGATGATGAATCAAAATTTGCTCTGCTCTAAAATTGGGACCCAATGCAGGATTCCTTCCCAACGATTCTTTTGGTCAACCATTGAGACCAGGAAGGACAGGAGCGTACTTGACATGCTCCGCTATGCCGTCCACGTTTCCCCGGGCCACCGGTGACCACGGAGACCCCCCGCCGTCCCGATCCGACAACTCCCTCCGCAGCTCTTCCGACACGTCCCCCAGGGGCCCATCCAGGGACTGCAGCACCCCCAGGCACACGCGGCAGACAGCCTGGCCTTCAACGCCCACCCCTACCCCTCCCTCCCCCTCTCCAGGCACCCCCGGCGGATCTGCGCCGCCCATGTCCCTCACAGACCCACTGTTGGTCTCAACCCTCCCAGAATTCGCTGCAGTATCTAGGGGCTGGCTGATCTGGGCCTCTGCCATCACTTCCGCGATCTGAGGCTTCTCTGAGGGGGCCTCCCTCGGTGGAGCTGTGGCTGAGGGGTCGCATTCAGCATCGTCTGCCCTGATGGCTGCACAAGGGTCCCGGGTGGGAGTGGTGGCAGGTGCATCGACAGCGGTGGCCTCCCCTGTTGGCTGTGAGGAGCCCGCTGTAGGAGCAGTGAGCCCCTTCAAGGCATGGCAGAGGAGGCTGGTGATGGGGGCTTTGGTGGAGTAAATGCCTGACCGTACACCAGCATACCTCAGACAGCATCGGGAGCACACCTGTGGCAACAGTCCCATGATGGTCACTGGCTATTGTCAGGGATCACACTATCGATTTGTGTGCACAGTCTGGAGGATGCATTTCGTGCGTTGCAATGTCATGTGCTCGCAGGTCCTCCATGATGGACAACTTTGCATGGCAGTCGCCATGTGAGATATTGGCTATTTGTTTCACAATTTCTGCTTTTTTTTCCCATGAAAAAAATTAATGATCTTTACCTCCAGTCTGTGCAATTCGAGAAGTGCGGGCAGATATCCCGGCTTCTGTGCAAAGATGGCTTCGGCATACAAGCTTGCACTACCTGGTTCGTCTGTAGAATTCATCCGATCTGCTGTGCTTCCTATTGATAAAGCATTCAGTTCTCTTTAGAAAGTGGCAGAGAATGGGCAGGAAATCTGACTTGCAAGGGGCTGTTCCCTCCCCCACTCACACCTGCTGGGTAGGTAGAAGATAGATTTTGTGCCAAACACTCCTTGCTTGAGCTTGTATTTGATCAAAGCACGTTTGTTATCCGCATTAAAGAAAAAATGAAGGGTGCTTTCTCTCGATCTGGTCACATGCAGCAACGACATGCGCCCCACAGAGTATTTGCGCAGACTCCCCTCAGAAGCAACAGAGGCGCACTTCAAGTCAGATGCTCAAGAGCAGAAAACAGAGGCAGCTTGAGATTATACCTGGATTCTGCCTCAGTATACCAGTGGGAGAAGTACAGCCAGAAGGTTCTCACTTCATCCAGACTGATCTGACTGCAGACTCCAGCCTCAGGTCTTGCAAATACAACAGTGCCCTTCTCCTCAAATTAACATGGTGCTGAATCTACATGGCCTGCAGGAGGTTTTCTTTGGAATCACTACAAATTCTATACTTTTGCAAAGGGATGATGTGCCACAATGCAGCCTCAAGGCATACAAAGTCCTTGCCAAGAAGGTGAGTGCCTGTGCTGCTGGGAGGTCCTCCAGAAGATTCCGGCGAGCGCCTAAATACTTGCCCTCTGCACAATGAGTGGGATGGGCATCTCTGCATGCCAACGCGTCAGCATCTTTCAGGTTCACCAAACCTTGGCAGATTTGCACCACTTCACTGAGCACTTTTGCGACAGGCTTTTGATCTGGGCTACCAGGAGATTCAGCTGCAAGTTTGGGGCAAGGTGAGCGGCGGATGCTCGCCACAGCCTAACTGAATGCAACCGTAACCTATTGCCTCCTCAATATGCCCCGATCATACGGCTCTTATTTTTCCAACAAGTGATCGGAAATCATGGCTCAGTCCAGCACTAACACAATCATCCCTTCATTACAGGATGCATCGACAATGTACCGCATCGGCCAAGAAATAGCAGCCATCGACAGCAGCAGGGTGGTGGTCAAGGTGCCCTTTGTTTCAGCTGTCCTGCATTGCCTCTTGACTTCCTGGATTGCTGTGATTGGATCGTACATGGCTTTTCTCATCTTCTCACATGAGGTTCTCCTTGTCAATTGGAATCACAAGCTCCATTTGAAATTTAAAGAACTTAAGGCGACACATGATACAAATAGGTGGGCAGCAATCTGTTTTCTTTTCTCCCCATGAATCTGCAACTGTATTCCACATGTATATGGCACAAGATGAAATAGTCTGCCATTAGCTTTGCACACGGTGTCCTCGCCATGAGCACTACATATCTTATAGCGAACCCAATATTGGGAAGACTTATGGCCTGCCCTCTCTTTTCCTCAAAATCTGCCATATATCTCCATGCACTTTTCTTCAGGTGCCTGTGACGGAGGACGGAATAGCGGTGGCGGCCCTCTTGAAGCGGGAGAAGGCCCTGGTCACCTCCACGGCCGTCTACAACAGCGGTCAGGCCCTGGCGGCCCTCGGAGCCGGGTCAGATTTCATAGCGCCCTACCTCGGACGCATGAACAACGCTGGCAGGAATGTGAGTCGCCATGCCCCACCAAATTGGGGTTAGGGCTGTGATTCACACTCAGAAATGGCGATTGGCTTACAGATTCTCGTTGCCGAAAGGAGATGGAAGCTCAGAATTGCCAAGAAGACACCACAGAAGCTCGTGTCCTCCTGTCCAGCTTGCATATCTTTGCCGAGGGTCGAACAAAGTATCCACATTGCAGCATCCAAGGCAGGTGACCTGGATCACAAAGAAGCCCAGGGAGCAATGGACACAGAGGAGTCATCTCGGGTGTGGAGTCAAACGATTGGTTGTCGGTGCAGGGCTTCAAGGATGTGCTGGAGATGAACGACATCGTCAAGGCAGTGGACAGCAAGACCCGGGTGCTTGTGGCCAGCATTGCAAGTGCCAGCGATGTCACCCAACTGGCCTCCCAGGTAAGGGATCACTTCAGAATTTTGGCCCACTCATCACGGCTACATATGAGGGGTGCAAGGATCTGGTCAAGACAGGTCAAGTGTTGTCAGACAAGAAATATTGAAGGAGACTTTGTCATTCAGGCCTCATTGATGATCCTTTCAACCTCCCCATGCTAATTGCCTCCCCAAAAAAGTGCAGCAGAAATTCCATGGAGGCACAGGGCAGGGCAGCTTGGGCAAGAGTAGGTGCTGCTGGTCTTCTTTTGGCACAGATGATTGAGCCATGATGATGATGCATGCAGGGCTGTGACACCTTCACATTGACGTCAAAAGCAGGTAAATTGCTGAATTTAAGCGCAATATTTCTCACTGCAATTGCCATCATTTTGGGCAACAAGACTTTGCGACACCAAAAGCTTCCTGAATATCTCATGCGTGACATCTCTGACCATTGTTGTGTGAGAGCAAAGAGACAGGCCAAGTTAAATTGCAAGCTGGGAGTGAGCTCGTCAATCTTGTGCAGCTGCGGAGCTTTTCCATGACCCTCTGACGGAGCAAGTGATCGAGGAATTCGAGGCTGCTGCCAGGAAATTGGGAGCATACAACTAGAGTAGTGAAGAATTAAAGCTCTATTTGCTTGAAGTGGAATGCTTGGATGTGAGAATGAGCACAGGTGTACCTGCCATTTGCTTAGATGGGTGCTCATTCTTGATCCTGCTGGCGTGATTGCCATGCCTCGTGAAGTTTTTTTGTACAGCATAGGATACGTGTTGTGGTGCTTGAGACAGCAGATGCCATGCTTTGAGACCAGCATGGTAAAGGAAATTTGCCCCAATGGAAATTTGCCCCACCTGGCGGGGGCCGAAGGCACAATCGAGGGGGTTTGAGGGGTGGGTCAACGGGAAACCGCTCCCCTGCAGCAATTCATCGAGGTCGTTTGGATGGCAAGCTTGGTGCATGGCTCATATCTCTCCTGCGAAACTGTTCTCATTGACAGGAGGAAGGTCCATTCTCTGCCTGTACGTTGCTTCTACTGGAAAGCACGGCATCGCCATTTCTGACCAGGCCGCAAAAGCTGTGAAGGAGCTGAGTGTAAAGGAAAACGTCACAGCTGACACCCTGCCTCACCTCGTCAAATACTTGCAGGTAAAGCCCGGTAGCCACAGTGCACGCCACTCGGGTTTGAATTTCTAGATCTGCAATTCTGGTCCACAGTGGGATGTTTGTCAAGTTTTGCAAACTACATGCTGATGGAATTCAACAGATGTCATCTTTCACTGTCAATCTGCAGGCAAAGGGGCTCGTTGTGGGCGGGAATGGAGCTTTCAGAGCGGACGGAAGGACACAGTTTGGATGCCGCCAGCTCATTTCCAGTCTCAATCCCGTGATGGACAGTAATCCACGCTTTCCCGTGGCGTTCTGGGACTACCAATGCAACAATGCCTCCTCCCTATTGACACATTATGTGAGAGCTCATGGCAGCGACAGCGCATAGGCCATGCAGAGGCACATTCCTGTTTTTGATTTCATTACAAGAGGGATGAAAGTCCCAAGCACAGACTTTTGCAGGCTATTCAGACTTTGCTTGACTTCTTTGTTGCCCAAAGACTGCATTCTCTTTAATGGAGCAAGAACATAATGCTCGACAGAAGTTGTTGGTGTACCAAGCAGGATGTTCATGCTCTGCAATGTCATTGTACAGTCTCTGCAGAGTGTAGAGTGATGCAATGTGGCACATATCTGACCTCTTGCCAACTCTTGACATCCAGACATATCTTTACTATGACAGGTTCCATTGCTTGCCTCCTACTGTTATGACCTATCAGATAAGCTACAGTGCTTGCATTTGGCACACAACAACCCTCTCGAGAAGCTCTATCGGTCCTCAACCAGAGCCCAATTCTCTATTGCGACTGGCTCGCTTGTGGAGCGACGATGGGACTTTTTGACTGGCTTCTGGGGTTTGATCTCTAGCGCTTGGGTCGAGAGCGGGGACCCTTCATCCACCCCATCCCCCATCAGCGCTGGCTGCTTGAGCGACTCTGCGAACGCACTGAGCGCAGAATGGCGGCTCACGCTGTCTGAGGGGGAGTCCACCCCAGAAGTCGTACCAGGGGGGTTGGGGTTGTCTTCACCCCACGTCTGGGTGCTGAAAGCGTCAAAGCCCCCAGAGGTCGCGTGAGACACGGGAGAGCGGACGTAATTGCTGGAGGTCCTGCAACAAAAGCTTGTCAGTAATTCCTTCATTTACTGAGCGAGGGAGAGCTGAAGAAGGGGCTGTTCATATGGCAGCACTTTCTAAATCCATGTGCTGAGGGGAAGGGTGGGGCAGGTCTTATTGGCTGTCACAGATTGCTTTGAACTCTGTAATTAAACGCACAGAACCCTACCCTTGGATTTTTTAAACATGCCCTCGCTCAAGCTGATAATTATTGGAGGAAAAGTCTTTAGAAGGTTTAAGATGTTTGTCAAACCCTATCAGTGCGCATGACCTGCTCATGTCTGGCCATTTGATTAGGGTAAATATCTTTCGTAGCAGCACTTTGTGGGCCAGGGAACACCCTCACCGGTGCTTGCTGGGCGAACCCCTGAGTGTCTCTCCTCCCCACTCCGCTCCAAAAGAGTTTTCCGTCCTCACAGGGGGCAGCATGTTGGCCTGCTGGGGGGCAGAGGGCTCGAATGAGGTTGGGGAGCCAAAATTGGCCCATCCCGGCTCGGCGGCTGTGGCAGCAGGGGGCTGTGGAACCACAGAGGGGGTGGGATCCAGCCCCAGGCGCTTGAGCTGAGAAACATGGTTGAAATTGTCCACCTGCAGCCAGAATCTGTCATGAGTTGAGGGTCTAAAAGATTCAGGGATTTAAGCTTGGGGCCTTTGGCCATAGAGCAGGAAGCATGAGTCCTCCTATCAAGCGACCTTCAAGCACTTGTGCAGCGATCTCTTCACCGTCAACTACAGAATCGATTCTCATACATGGCACATATTCATATAAGAACTGGAGTGAGAAGAGATAAGGGGGAAGGACATGGCTTTCACCTGGACTCATGAACAGCGTCTGAACAGGGTCTGAACAGGGAGTAAAATTCTGTGTCAATCTGCTATCTCTTCCCCTCAAAGTCCTTCAAAGCAAATCTTCTAGAATCTAGAATCTAGAAAACCCAAATTGGGTTGATGGTGACCTGTGGGCCCACAAGAAGAATGAGAGGGACGGGGCGAGACCTGGAGCTGTTTGATCGTGGTCTGCTGCGCCCTAACGGTCGCCTGCAGCTGCTGCACCTGCGCCTGTGCCTCCGCCAGCAGCTTCCTGGCAGCTGCCAGCTCCGCACCCGGGGGCTGGGCGTCGGGGGCCAGCGACGAGGAGGAGTGCTGCCGCGGGGTGACGCGGCGCTGGCGGGGGGGCGACGGGACATGCTTGGGGGGTACCCTTTCCTCGATCGGTGTTGCCCCAGAGGTCAAGTCGTCAAAGTCGGCAAAATTGGCAAAACCCTGCTGCTCCGGAGGGCTGGCCACCGCCTCTGCTTGGCAGATACCTGGAGTGCACAGCGGTCGACTTCGATTTCTTGTCAAGCCATGGATTGGGAGGAATGTGGGCCACGTTGATTGCCTGACACCAGCGATCTGCTGAGCAATTTTAGGGCAATTGGTCCACAAAATTCTTGGGCAGAGAATCACAGAGCACGCAGGAGACAGTGTCTTTGAGATGTGGCAGACAGAGCAGCACACCAATAATTGATGAGAGGTGGAGACAAGCGACCACAGATCCATCAATGTCCATGGTTGGTGCTTGCAGAGAAGACAGACATTATGGAGGGACCCACTATACAAGGCTTTCCTAACGCCAGGTCTAAGCATAAGTCAGGGGATTCTGCGCCGAGAAAGCGACACTCGCTTTGACAGAGGCAAACAGGACAGCCTATGTGAGCCGCTTGGACTGCCAGCAAGGCCACCAAAAGCCAGGCTGGGCTTGTGATTGCAACCAGAGGGGACTCACTCATGCTGTGCTGAGAGGAGCCCTTGGAGAAACTCGAGGACCTCCTGGGCGTAGGAGCGGGAAGCACACGCTGGCTGTTGGAGGGTGACACCGACACAGAGGAGTGGGGCGACGAGTCCAGGGGCAGGGTGCGGGGGGTGGCCACGGGAGGGCCGGCTGCCGGTGCAGACTGGGCCAACTGGCTGTGGGGCAGCTGATTCGGCAGTGGGGGGGAGGGCACGCGAGGGGTGGCAGGGGTGGGGGCGGGGAGTGGTGTGGAGAGTGTTGGCTGGCTGTGGTGACGCTGCGGCGGCGGTGGCTGGGAGGCAAGGCGGGGGGTGGTAAGGGGAGGGGCGGGCTGTGGCGGGGACTGCAAGCTGGAGGTCGAAGCTGCCCCCTGGTTGTCCTCTCTGACTGCAGTGGTGGAAATGGGGATTTGACAATCGTTTATGGCTGCCTGTGATTCTGAGCTGTAGATGAACTGAAAACAAAACACCAGCTACTCTGTCACCTGACAATATAGGCTAGCATTCATCACGATAAAATGCACCGCACGCGCAGCTTCGAGAGTCAAACCCATGTGTTGATTCTGGAATGATAGCCGCTTGTAATTAATGCAAGAGGGTGCCTGGGGTCAGTGCACGGGCCGGCGAAAGGGGTGGGGGGCGAGGGAAAAAGGGGTGGGGGGGAGCAAGGGTCAGCAGGGTGTTTGACACTGTTCAAAAGAACGAGCAGTGTGTTGAGCAGCACATGTGAGGAAACGCAGAAGCAGGTAGGGCCAGAGGGGGTCTACCGGTGGCAGTCGACGGTGTCCGAGGGACGAGCAGGGCGGGGTCGACATTCATGGCATCCGCCACCTCCTGCAGGCGGCGAAGGACCGAGCGGATGTCAGGGCGCTGGCTGGGGCTGACGACCAGCAGCTCTCGCAGCAGGGCCACCAGGGGTGGGGGTCGGGTGGGGGGCACGCTGATGTCTCCGTTCAGAATCTGCAGCTTTGCCTCCGCCTGCAACAGTCAAAATTGAGGCATGAGCTCTTGCCATTTGTTGAACATCTACTTCTGAGGGGCGACTTGGAAAGTGAGCTGAGGGGGCTGTGGTGGGAGCAATGCAAAATCTGTGCACATAGATTTGCAGCTCTTGAGATCTACGAAAGCCCAAAAAGTGAAACCCTCCATTGCAGAATGGACATGGTCGCCAATTGTCAACAACCTACTGACATGTCCCATTTCCCTCCCGCAACAAAATGGTGCTGCCTCTGACACGACTTGGTCATGCTCCATATCAACACGCGCACAGAATGCTGGGCGCTCTCCCTGCTTTTGCATCCTCTGAAAGGCGAAGAGGTTGTCCTGACTCGGTACTCTGAGACTATTTCTGCTTCTTCCTGCTGCACTGATGGAGATGGACTGTCCTACCTGGAAGGCCAGCTTGCCAAACATGAGGTAGTAGAGCAGGCACCCCAAGGCCTGCACCACATGAGATCAGCACGGTCAACTAGATTTGTCGCTGATCCAGGTGCATGGCATGCTTCACTGCTTTGCACCCGCTACCCCATCCATAAAATCATCCTTGCCTGACCATTTAAACTCCCACAATCCCCACTCCAAGACTGATGAGGGCTGCCCATGTGGTTAAGTTGGGAAGGTTGGTGGGGAGGGGGGGGAGGGGTGGTCATTTAAGCGCATTGACATAAGAGAGGCTAACAGGGTAGGGTGGCAAGGGTGGCTCTATCTGAAACAGGGAAACAAAGGTGATGGCTCACCCAGATGTCTGCCTTGGTGTCTATCGTGTCTCGACTATACAGATCCCACATCTGCAAAACAGTCCATATGTCTGCCTCCATTACATGCACACACCTGCCTGATCAATTCAGATCTTTGATTAGAAGCCATCTCCTCCACAAACAATCAAAATTTTGGACAATGGCCAACGGAGAGGGCACAAATTTCGCTTGTGGCAAACGCTCCTGCAGCATTTTATCAGTAGATGTGGAGTTGCAGCTGCCTGCACTGGCTGAAAACTGACCTCTGGGGCCCTGTAGGCGGGTGTCGTGTACTTCCTGATGACCTCCTCCCCCATCATCACCGCATTGCTGCTCTCGTACACGGCCGTCTTGTCGGTGGCGCTGCCAAAGTCGCAGAGCACCCAATCCCCATTCATGTGTTGGAGCACATTTTCCGCCTTCAAGTCCCTGCAAGTGGACTTCTCTAATCCACGGTTTCTGTGATGAGATTGCTCCCTCAGTATTTTCTCATTGCTGTTGCTTTTTGCCCCTTCAATGATGCAGAACAAGAAAGTACAGCCTCCCCCATCTTTTAGGGCAGGAGCATTCTCTTGACCCTTGCTTGTAAACAATGCCTCCGTGACCTTCCTATCGAGCAGTGCATTTGAGAGACTTACCCCATTAGGCGTATACAAAACGGATATAGAAAGCGTGGGGCAGGTACGAAGGAACGGAAGCTTGCAAACATACCTGTGGGCCAGGGGTGGGGTCTGTTGGTGCATGGCAGCGACAGCCTGGCACACGGCGCAGAAGATCTGGATGACGGTGGAGCTGCTCAACTTGTTGCCCTGCAGCTGCACATAGTCGACCAGGTTCTCCCTGCAGAGGTCCAGCAGCAGGTACGCCTCCTGCTCGCTGCCCCTGGCCCCGCTGAATGCGGCCGCCCTGCAAACAGCATCTCAGGTCACGGTGTTGGTTCTTTGTCAAATTGAGAACCTGGATTGTGCTGATTTTCGACAGCCCTTGGCCCAGCTGAACGCAACCCGTATTGAGCTCGATATCGATTCAAGCTTTGTTGATTGGGTTCTGAGAAGAGGCCAAATGCATTTGCGATCAGGGCGAAAGAGATTGACAAGAGATCCTCTTTCTGTTGGAATTCATTAAAAGCTTTCAAAGGCAAAACACCTCCTGCTCTCTCAATTGGAAACTCGTACTTCAGGTTTTTAAGTTGTCACAGGACCCGTGCCATTCGCCCTTACACCCATCTCAAAATTGCGAATTCAATTCGAAATTTGTACTTTATGTTTTGAAGTTGTTACAGAACCCCTGCGAATTGCCCTTAGAGCCATCTCACAATTGCGATTTCTGTCAATCTGGAGTTTCATCACGCATCATGAGAACCTGACTTTCTCCTAAAAATGATCGACCCTCAAGTCATCCAGCAGTACCACACTCTCCCCTCCCAAGCCTCTCCCAGTGTGTACCAATGTGGCAGCTATGGTGAGAGGGTGAAGGCATTGAGCAGCACCTTAGGGTGACAACGCTGGGTACCCCTCTGAGCTTCTTCAGCGTGTTGACCTCCATCATGCAATCCGCGATGGCCTCAGAGTCCCCCATCAGCCTCATGTGCTTCATGGCGAAAGCCTGCCCGTTGGTGGCATCCCTCACCTGGACAGCCGAAAATATTGTGCTGCATGCTAGAGAGTCGATGACACTAAAGACTCGTCAGTGCTTCAAATGTAGGCTGCATTGGTGCCCATGCTTGTTTGCGATGACCATGCAGCCTTTGTTTGCTGTCTAGACAAGAAGGCAGCACGCCAGACTGGGAAGACAGCGACATGCTCAGTAGCTCAGCAAATTGGAATCAGTGATGGTACTCCCCCAATCAAATTCTACTGGACCTTTTTCCACATCTCAACAAGGTTTGTATAATGTCCTGATCTAGCGATGCGCAGAATAGGGAGAACATCCATCAAACCTAGCAAAAAAGAGCTGAGAGATCATAACACCCAATGGTATTTAGCATTAGGAATGTGGCTGGTGGCATTGAAGCCAATTTTCACAATTCTCAATGCAATCAAGATCGAAAACTTGAGAGCGCGCCTTGTATATGCATGCAAAGCCTCCATCAGCGATATGGGATTCTACTCTGACCGTATAAGGCCCCACTTTCACGGTCCTTCCAATCAGGACCCCTCCTTGCACTTCTCTCTTCTGAACGACGTTCTTGAGAAAGCTCCTCATACTTCGATCGGTCTGTCAGCGTTATGTAGCCACTCGCGAATCAAGTTTTGCACGTCTACATGTTGCCTCCGACATCTACTGCGTATTCCTATTCAGATTTCAAATGCAACTGAGCTGATCACTTCGAAGAGATGGAACGAAGGAACACGAGATACTGTGTTCAGCGTTGCGAAGCTGCACTCCTCATGCTTCCAATTTGTCCCCCTCCCATTGCCCTCCCCTCCCAGCCCGCCACTCGTTGACCACGGCAGCAGCGGCCCCCAGGCTTGTCCATTGTCAGGATATTATGGACCTGCTGTCGGCTAACAAAGTGATGCCTTGTATTGCCGCACAGACATTATCCAATTAAAGCATTTCAGAATCTTGTGACAGATCAGGTTCATGCATTCGTTCAAGCCTGCTTGCAATTCACTCATTTATTCGGTCAATCAAGTTGATTTTCCCCGACAGAGGGTCATGCTGGATCGCCACTCCAGCGTTCCGCAGCTCAGGACTGCCAACCGCTCCCACCACTTGCAGCTCCTCAATCCTCCGCTGGATGGTGAGGTTGCCTTCACAAAGATTTCGCACACCCCACAGGGCCACCTCCCGCAGGAATGGACTCTCGTCGTCAACCTGCAATATGATTTTGATAAGCTATTTCCGTTTCGTGTCTTTGCCCCATTCCCTTTTTACTACCCCCC
>QAXI01000459.1:819058-829575 GCA_004335615.1 Chloroidium sp. JM | reverse complement strand
GGGGGGTAAATGACAACTCCGCACAACGATCCGGCTCGGCTGTACTTCCAGGGATGGCCGCGGGACGCTGTACATTCCCCCCTGACAAGCAGAGGAGGAATTTGTTGGAAAATTGGAGGTACATTGGAGTAACAAGTTCTGGGACTTCGATTGCTGAATGAACTGTGGCAGAGGTATGGTTGCTGTCTTATTGTCGATGCAGCGAGCGCTGCAGCGCTGCAATCATCATGTCAAAAGTGCACACTCCTGCTGTGGAACATCAATTGTGAGTGTGCCTGAGCGGCAATATCATAATTTAAATGTGCTGGAGCTGGAGCTGCCTGGACCAAAGTAGGGGACCTTTCAGCGTGCCTGTCAGATTGATGGCTCACCACAGATATCCTGCCCGCAGCCTGTACGACCGTTTCCTGGATCTCCCCGCAGAGCTGCTTGGGTGTGATGTATTCCTTGCCATGGATGCTGTGCAGCAGATCTGAACCCAGGAGGTTGAGCTCCTGAAGCTTGTTGACGAGCTCCACCACGTTCCTGTCACTGAGGCGAGTCTGCAGCAAAGCTTACATATGAGCATGCCATGCAGCTCAGGACGGGGCAGTGCCAGATTTTGCCTGAAGGTGCTGTATATATATATATATGTCCCATTGAATAGGATTCAGTGGCTCACTGTCGATTTCTTTTCCTGGACAGTCACGAGTGCTGCTTGGAGCTCCTCCAAGGACACTTCGTCCATGTCTCGGAATTTGGACTCAACACCGGTAGCGATGGCTCGGTCGATCATTACACAGCTCCATGACGGACGGCTTTCCCAGTGGAAGCGCCTGCAAATGGATGTGCATGCCTGTGGACCCCTTTAGCCTGTATCCCCCTTCATCAGCCACATGACAGCCTGGCTCTATTCAAAATCCAAACCGAAACTTTGGCCTTCAGTTTAGACGAAGGAAGACGGTGCCCGCCAAGTGCATTCTCCAACATGCTGCTGTACAGGTACAGATCTGGAAGTCCAATGCCCACTGCCCAGTGCGCTGCATCAATTCCTGGGCGACCCAGAAAGACAGACGTGAGGTCATGCTTGTGCAGGTTCCTCCTTCTATCATGCCTAGTCACGCTTGCAAGGCACTGTGACGGCCAACCTGCGCGGATAGAACTTGGAGTGGCCCAGCTGTCAGACCTCAAGCAGGTGACCTCTCATGGCTGTGGCAGGCCTTGAAGTGAGGATTTGGGGCATGGGAAGGAAAGGTACTTTATGGGACTCTGCTGTGATGTGAGTGGCAAGTGGATACATTGACAGCCTCAGAGTATTGACAAGGTTCCAGCTCATCCTTGTAGGCTATGAATGTTCTTGCCCAGGAGGCACCCAGGCACCAGGAATGAATGAGGTGAAGCTGTCATGACTACAAGAACTGTTCCGCAACTGCAGGCAGACTTCCTGCAAGGAAGCTCTTTCAATGTCCCAGCCATTGCGGACTACGTCAAGCAGGTATGAGGCGTATGGCCATACACGATAGCTGCTGTGTGTATTTTCTTCTGCAGTGCATGAATTCCAATTCCAGTCTCATTTCCAATGTTCACTCCATGACTGCAGGTGAAGGATGCCAAAACCCCTCCACCACCTGGCATGCCGGGGAGTCCACCTCCCAGTCCTCCACGTGCTCCGCCGTCCGGTCCGCCCGATGTACGGCCCCCTCCACCTCTGCCTGTGCCAGCACCTATCGCCCCGGTGCCTCCGCCTGCACTTGCGCCTTCCCCCCCAGTGCCTCCGCCTGCACCCATCGCGCCAGCTCCCGCTCCCACGGCGCCCATCCCAGTGCCGGCGCCCATGCCTCCGCCGTATTCCCCAGGGCCCGCGCCTTCAGGCGGGCCTTGTAAGCCTCTGTACCTCTGATGCACACCCGCAAGAATAGCACACAAGCAGCAGCATTGCACCGGCTGGTTGATTGAGTTTTGGCGAATGTCTGGCTGCACAGCATGTTGTTCGTCATTGATATGATGCATCCATGAATCACATTGTCGCCTAGACTCGTCAGCTCGCTGCCGTCGTAGAATCACCCATCCTGGGAGCAAGCAATCGTGTCCCACCAGTACCACTCACAGGCACATATCCAATGGTGTCTCATTGTTTGCAGTGTACGATTTCAGCACCATTACCTTCACACCGGCTGGGCAGACTGGGAGGTTCGGACCATCACTTGAAATGGTTCAGGTAGCACTTTTCAGCCTGCTTCTGTGCTGAAAACTTGATACACTGCTGCCTTTGTGGGCTTGCATTGCGGTCCAAGATGCTTGCTCCAGGACCTGAGAGGCTTGTGTTGATGAGGTCATGACCCTGAATAGGCTGAGTACTGTGACTTAACTCCCTGCCCTGCTGCTTCAGGCTGCATACACAAGCTCCCAAGGCCCATGGATCAGCAACACGGCCTATCTGAATGTGAACCAGTATGGGACCCAGGTTAGCATCCCCAAACCCTGTGATGCAAAAAATTGATGCTTCTCGAATCCCTGCGGTGGAGGATTCCCGTCACAGCAAAGCACAATGGCTCATCTGACACCACTGTCGTGGCAATAGCCTGCAATCTTCGTGTTTGGCAAAGCAATTTTACCCAGACTGAGCTCTACAAAGATTGCAGATGTGGACTGTGCCTGCCACGGGTACCTACTCCATCACAATTGCAGGAGCGTCAGGGGGTAGTTCTTTTTATGCATTTGATTTGGATGCAACCCAGGGAGGCGCGGGAGCAGAATACAGCATAGCAAGCCTTCAGCTGATGCAAAGCACCCGGCTCTACCTGAGCGTGGGGCAGTACGGCGGAGGTGCTTCTTGTTCTCCTGGCCTCCGCACGCTTCCACAAGTCATGCACAGCTTCCCATTACACAACTGCAAGCGTGCACGTTCACTCATGATGATCTTCAATGGACTTTGCAATTCCAGCCCGCTTTTGAAGGCAGCAAGTTGATATTCCGTGTGACGTTGCAGCAAGTATTGGAGGTGGTGGGGGTGGAGCGACACTGATCTATGTACAAACGCCACTCCTACAGACCCCCACGCTGCTGGCTGTTGCCGGTAATTCCTGACTTTAAAGTCCTAGCTTTACAGCCTTTACTCCTTTACAATCACACCTGTACATGAGTAGACTCTTCAATATCCGATCATAATTATTTTGTACGCAAATCTGCTGACGGTATGCAAAATGGAGGGCCGCTTATAGTTCTCGACTCAAACGTATTATCATTTGCGACAGACGAATGTGTTTGGAACAGTCCGGCAGTATGCTTTGCTCATCTTAGAATATAGTTCTACTCATTTCTATGTTTTCAAATTCAGAACCAAACGACCTTGCAGGCAACTGCTGCACTTCCTTATTGCAGGTGGAGGAGGCGGAGCTAGCTACTTCACGGCAGGTCTACTATCCACTGAGTTCAGCGACATTTCCAGCCAGCCATCCCCTGGGGCAGGCGGGGATGGGTTTTTTGGATCTGACGAAGCCGGAGACCCCGGAACCCTCGGCGCAGGAGGTCCGCCGACCCTCAGATCCACAAAGCCCGAGATTCAGCTGCATGGCTCATTGTGGCAAAGCTGAGAAATCTTGCACCTTTGGCACCATGCTTGCTTAGATTGGGGTGTTCTCGCCCCACAGTAATACGTACGATCATGCATTTCAATGTGCAGGCGATGGCGGTGAAGGAGAGGAGGAGGCAGAGTTTGCTGCCGGGGGCGGAGGTGGGGGTGGTGTGCCTGCAGATGTGACGTCCTCCACCCTAGCCGGCGGCATGCAGGGAAATGGCTTTTACCCGGTGCGTACTCGGTCCTCAGACCTTGCTGCTTTAGTTGCTTCGCTCAAGTGACCAACAAACAGCCAACATGGTCGTCTTGAACGACCAAGGGAAGAGCATGATGTTGTCAGGGGTTACGACGAGCTTATGCAGGTATGTGCCTGCAGGACCTGGAGAATGGCGACGGTGGGTTTGGGATGGGTGGCGGTGTCGGTTTGGGCTTTGGTGGAGGTGGTGGTGGCGGGGGTTATGTAGGGGGAGACGGAGGTACAGGGGGTTTTGGATCAGGCAACCCCGGAACAAGCTTTGTTGCAAACGGAGTCACACCTGGCGCGCTTGGTGCCAATCCAGACACAATAGATTCTTCTGTTCCTGGGACCGATGGCTTTGTCACCATCACCAGGCTTTGACAAACCAAAAAAGGGCATTGCTTGCTTGTGCAACGGCCATTTTGATGCCAGAACCATTCTGGTCTGTGCCGAATTGAATATTCTTTGTCGTGAAGCACTTTGCAGTATCTGGACCATTTCTGTCCTGCAACAGAGTTGCTTTGTCAACACAAACAAGCTTTGAAAGGGCAATCAAGGGCAATGCCTGGTCCTGCAATGGCCAGCTGCGGCTTTGATGCCGAGACCATTCTGGTCTGTGCTGAATTTTAGAATGATAATTTCTTGTCGTGGAGCGCTCTTTGCAGTATCTTGACCACTGTATGGAATTGCAAGTCATTTGATGACTATCTGGCTGTGGAGATCTTTGGTTTCATTTGGATGAACACCGGAAAAGCATAAATTAGACACACATGTTGTGGTGATGCCGAGTTAGATCGACATCACAGCTTGAGCGCCATCAGCACCAGGCATTGAGACCATTCAAGATTTTCATGAGTTTTTACGTTGAATTGTACAGAAATCCACATGCTTGAGTATAAGTCTAGTCTGTCGGCTCTGAAGATATTGGGCAATATGCAAGCACCATTGGCTTGCATACAGGGTTCAAAAGGTAAAATTTCCTTGAAGACTGCAATGGGGACCCGAGTGATCTCTACAACCAATGTGACTTCGCCCATTGTTAATACCCCAGGCTAGTGGTTGCAGAGCAAGCTGACACGAAGCCTTATTCAACACATATAGAAGCAGCTTTTCCACACTTGGACCACTCAACTGCAGGGGGGAGGCGGTGCTGCTGATCTACTGAGGGGGAAACTGGTGAGGAGTTGGGGCTGAGAGGAAGCCAATCTGTGTGGGGAAGGTCTGCTTATTTCAATTCTCACAGCACTTCACAAGGAAAGAAGCACAGATGCTTTTACTCCAGGCTTGGTAATCAAGTAGAGAATTCTGTTTAGCAGTCTTCTTAATTCATTGAATCGCTCTGCGGTTG
Organism: Chloroidium sp. JM; assembly: GCA_004335615.1. Lineage (NCBI taxonomy): Eukaryota > Viridiplantae > Chlorophyta > Trebouxiophyceae > Watanabeales > Watanabeaceae > Chloroidium > Chloroidium sp. JM. The sequence continues at coordinate 824,433 of QAXI01000459.1, read as the reverse complement.
CATATCCAAGAATCTTGCCTCTACAGCAAAGCTCTTCTCCAGCAGCTGCCTCCATCCACCTCTCCATGAGAAGTTCTTCAAGGCGTTCAGGAACGTGATGATTTGCATGTTGAGCAGTTCTGAACGCACCAGCAACGCCTTCAACTGGACTTCCTTGTCCCTTCTGGATGGTCAAGCTGCGGCAGAACACCGACTTCACTGTCCCTCCCAAGGCAAGAGTCTAGGTGAAGTGAGTACCTACAACAACATATATTTAATCCCCGCATGTCGTTCCCATGTTTTACATGCTCTGCATTTCTACTCCAAGCTGCCCCAGTCCTAGGGGCTGATTGACACTTCTTTATGGGTGGCGATCCTTCCCTCCTTTCTGTTCCCCATGAACATGTGGTGCTAACACCCAGTCTTAAGGCTAAAATTTGGGGACGGGTTTGAAGGGACATGTTGCACAAGGCAATTGCTCAGATTTCGCCGGCGGTGGTCTGGCCGACGACTGCTGCTCCCATCTATGTCGAATCATAGACCAAGATGGCCACCAAAGACTGCCCTGGCTGCTGACAGTGCAGCCTTGCGATTGGAGACCACCCCAGGTTGGTTCCGAGGGTCTCTTGTCACGAAATTCTCGTCCTGATTGGCAAAATTCAACCCCGCCAATATCCCAATCTTCTTTCTGATCATAGAGCTTGACCACCAGCCTGGAGTAAGACTGCCTCATTGTCACTGCACTCCCACTACTCATTGCCGCCGTGTTCCGCCGTGCCAGTACTGTTGCCCTGCAATGAGTATCTTGCAGTCTGCATCTTTCACTGGAGTGGACAGGTTCTGAATCCAGGTCATGGTGCACTCAATGGCTGTAGGCAAAAGAAGCAAGAGTCGCTAGTCCCCCACCACCTGCTTCCGTGTTTAGACCACCACCACCTGGCACGCCAGGCACCCCACCTCCCAGTCTTCTCAGTATAGCGGGTACACCACCGATCAGTCCACAAGCTCCGCCATCCAGTCCTCCCAGTGTTGGACCCCTTCCACCATCGACTGCGCCAGCACCTGTCAACTCCATGCCTCCACCAGACAAAGCCCCCCCTCCATTGACGCCTGCACCTGGACTTTTCGCCCTGGTGCCTCCGCCTGCACCCCTCATGCCAGCGCCCGCTCCCACAGCGCCCATGACAGTGCCGGCGCCTATGCCTCCGCGCTTCTCCCCAGTGCCGGCGTCTTTAGAGACTCCATGCAAGCCTTTGCCCCCTTTGATACGCACTCATTGTGACCTGCGGGACTGGTGACCTGCAGGCCTGGCATACAAACGACCAGAATTGTTTGGCTGGCTTTTGGCCGATATCTGGCTGTTCAGCATATTGTGGCAATGATGCACTCATGGATGATCAAGTTGCCCAGACCTCATCTCTCTGCTGTGGCAACTTCTTCTTCAATGTAGGAGCAAAGAGTCTTGTTCCCCAGTATCTTGTGAGGTACGCTTGCTTGCAGTGTACGAACTCAGTAGCAACACCTTCAGCTTCAGACCGGCTGGGGCAACCAGGAGGTCTGCACCAACACTTGGAATTGTTCAGGTACGATTTGTCAGCCAGCCCCTATGCTTGGTAATTATGGAACTGCTGCCTTGGTGGGCTAATTTTGTGAACGTGATGCTTGCTCTAGGATCTACGAGGCTTGCGTATGGCTGACTTGCTTCAGAGCTGAGAGGCGGCGACCAGAGGCAGGCTGAGATGTGTGACTCACTCCTTGTATTGATGCTTCAGAGAGCATACGGAAACCAAAGCCCATGGACTAGCAACACAGCCTCATTGGATGTCATTTTGGACGGAACCCAGGTGACAATCCCATAAAAATGGGATCCACTCTGCAGAGAAAAAATGCTCCTTGATGTTCTTGCTGGATGATTGCTGACACAACAAAGCACTACAATGTGACCATCAGACAGCAATTGCCTTTGCAGCAGTAGCTTGTGAATATCGTGTTTGGAAAAGCAACATGACACTGAGTTCTGCGGAGGTTGCAGGTGTGGACTGTGCCCGCCACGGGTACCTACTCCATCACAATTGCAGGAGCACCGGGAGGGAGTTCTCTCCAACCTTATGGAACAGACTTTGGCGACATGTATTACCAAGGGGGAGCAGGAGCAAAATTCAGCATTGCAAGCCTCGAGCTGCTGCAAAGCTCCCGGCTATACCTGAGCGTGGGGCAATTTGGCGGAGGTGCTGCGTTCTCCTAGCCTCTGCGCCTGTGAATGCCATGCACAGGCTCCCAGTGCACTATTGCACCTGTGCTGGCATGCACATGTTCGTGTTGAATGGAACTTGCATGTTCTGGCCAGCTTTTGAAAGCCACAAATTGAACTTCAGGTCCTACATGTTGCAGCAAATTATAGAGGTGCTGGAGGTGGTGCGACACTGATCTATGTCCAAACGCCACTTCAAGATAGCCCCACGCTGCTGGCTGTTGCTGGTAAATCCTGCCTTCCGGAGTCAAGCTTCTACATGATCAGACCTCTTTGAGATACATCATCAAAAGCGATGTACACTAGAGAGTGCTGACAGTTTGCAGTATTGAGGCCCGCTAATACTTCTCACCTTTTACCCATTCTCCTTGCCAAAAGAGTGACAGTTCTGAGGCAGATCAATGATACGCTTTGCCAATTTCTTCAGTTTTCAAGAATTTATTGATTCTATGCTACCAGAACCATAAACTCTTGTAGGCAACCGCCCATACGCCAAGCCAACAGATCAGGTTTGCAGGTGGAGGTGCTGCTCTTAATACACCAGGTGTACCAGCCACTGAGCTCAGCACGAGTGCCAGCCAGCCATCTGGCGGGGCTGGTGGGGCACAAAATGATTTTGGTACCGCTGGAGCGGGATACCCTGGAATGCTTGGCCTGAGAGGTCTGCAAAACCTCAAATCATGCTGCACAGTGCTTTGTGAGCAATGCATAGAGACTCGCATGGATGCTTTTTTAGGCTGCGCTTGCTTGGATCACGAAGTTTTCATCCCATGAGGACAAGCAAGGCAACGCAGGTCAATGTGCAGGGAATGGCGGTGGGCAAGAATTGCCCTATCCGGAGCTTGGTAGTGGCGGAGGTGGAGGTGGTGCGCCTGCCGACGTGACGGCCTCCACCATGGGCGGCGGCATTCAGGGAGCTGGCTTTAAGTTTGTGCGAACTTGGAGACTTTGCTGCGACATGTGCCTTACCCAAGTGACCGACGAACAGCCACCATGTCTTGAACAGTTGAAAGGAGACCCTGGTGATGTTTGTGTATGCAACGGCCAGGCATGTGCTTGCAGAATGGCGACGGTGGATTTGGGATGGGTGGCTGTTCTGGCGGGACCGCTGCTGGAGGAGGTGGGGGGGGTGGGGTGATTATGTCGGTGGAGACGGAGGAAGAGCGGTAAATGATCCTGGCAGTCCCGGAACAAGCTTTGTTGCAGATGGAATCACACCTGGTGCGCTTGGTTTCAATCCAGACACAGGAGATTTTTCTGTTCCGGCGACTGATAGCTTTGTCACCATCACCAAGCTGTGACAGACCCAAAAAGGGCAATGCCTGGCTGTGCAATGGCCTGCTGCCATCTTCATACCCACACAATCTTTGTGTTCACTGATCAGAGCAAGTCTGGTCCTGATTCTCAGGCTCTTTGGCATCTCTAACTTGTTATTCTTATCTACTTATCAACGACTTATTGCTAATTTATCGACTAGTGTATCTATCTGACAAGTTGAACATTCTGCTTCAACTGTCCATCTCACAACCAACCAACTATCGAGCTTGTGGTGACCAAATTATTGGCACTGCACAATCAAAAGTTGGAAGGTACTACATCGACTGGCCATCTCACAATCATCCAATTCGTGGAGTCTGTGGTGACCAAATCATTGGCACAATTCACTGTACAAATGTGCAAAAATTGAATTTTGCTCTAGAGTCTAGACTATGTCATGATTAGGGACTTGCCCACAGTTACTTCAACTCTGGGGCACAATGCTGTTTTCAACATCTGATCTCATGCAATTTGAAGTTGATGGAGTGTGAAGCATTCCCAATTTTCTGGTAGTACACCACTCATTTGGTATTTCAGACTGTTTGAGTCTGTTAGGTCTCAAGTGGAGGGCTAATCCTACACTCCATGGATTAGCAGCGGACAATTGTGCTCCAGCCACATAATACTGGCTTAAGCATGTGTGGCTGTAGTAAGAAAGTATAATTTTCCTAACATATGCGCTTGGGACACCAATGGACTTCAGCCCATCTGGGTTTCCCTGAAACGTCTCTGGCTTGACACGCTGAGTCATCCATATTGCCCTTGGAATTCTTGGACAACAATTGCAATACAAACCTCTACCAAGTCGAAGCAAAGACAGAGAGGTTTCAGTATCATTGGAATTCTTTACCTGCTTGGCTTGAGGAGCAACAGCTTGAGGATCCCAATACCACCTGACCCAGGAAGGCAGCAAATATGGTGCTCACAAAGCAGGAGCAAGCTATGGAACGGAAGTTCGCTGAGCTCCGGAAAAAGAAGGCGCGATATCTGAGCGGCACCCACAAACAGAAACTTCCAGATCACCCTGCCTCGGAATTTGCCCCTCTTGTTCGTTCCAGGCTTTCTCCTCCACGATGGCGCAGCAGCTCAGTGTCCGTTCACCAACACAACTGAAATTGTACAGGAGGAGAGGAAGAGGAAGGAACAGGAGGCTGCAGCAGCAGCAACTGCAGGTGCTATGCAAGCCATAGTGAACCTCCAGACTGACAGTCTTTCATGCTTAAAATCCCACGAGTACCTCTCCACCTCTAGCTGTCTGGGTACGTTTTGAAGGCCACAGATGGGTTTGCAAAGACCCACACCTGGTACTGACTTCACTGTGGGACACTGCAGCTCCCAAACCGGTCCCAGGCGATAGTGCTTCGGCTGTGGAGAAAGCCAAGGCAATCCCTCTCACCCTGTCTGTCGTGCTACACTGCACCAGCTTTCTATCCTCACTCTGGACCTTCCATTGGGTGAGCAATGCACAAGGGAGATGCAGTTTTGCAAAGGTCCCTGGAGCAGCCAGGCAGTCACACAAGGTAATGTCACAGGCAGCCATGGCCAGGAGGGCGGCAGCAGAGCAAGCCAAGAAAACAGAGCCAGTCAAACGAGACGCCGCCAAACCCACCTCCAAGCCATCCAGCAACCAAGGCACATTGTGAGTCTCACATTGTCCTAGAGAAAAGCAAGAATGGTCACCCTCCTGGCTGAGCTATGTGGATCGTCCAATCAGTGAGGAGGGCAGAATCTGTCTGGCAACACCATTTGAAAGGAAAGGAAAGGTAAATGAGGAAGGGGGGGGGGGGGGGGAAAGGGGGGGGGGGGGGCCCCCCCCCCCCCCCCCCCT
>QAXI01000459.1:804672-816577 GCA_004335615.1 Chloroidium sp. JM | reverse complement strand
CCCAAACAGCCCTTTCCGCCGGCAGGAATCGAAATGAGACCATTCCTGTGCCTTTTACTCCTGCTTGCCGTTCACATTCCCTTCAAAGCTGCCCGTGTTATGGAGCCTGGCAGAAATGCGGTCAAGACGGCATAAGAGGTGGTGGTAAGCGGTTTTGCCTGAATTTCGACCGAAAGCACGTCCGGAAGCATGAGCTTGACCATGATCCGCCAAGCCTTCCCTGATTGCCTGTCGCTGCACCGAGACTTGTGCATCCCCGCTGCTTGCGCATGTATGGATTCATGTCCACCATGGGTGTGTAGAGGGGTGGCGTGCCTGGGGAGCCGGCCGGCCCCCAGCCCGTGCGGGGTTTGCACCCCAAGGTGCTGGCGGCACAGGCGGAGGGGGACGCCCTGGCCCAGCGGCTGCTGGCCGCCGGTGCACACGGGCTGGACCTGACCGCCCGGCCGCCGCCGCAGCGGGAACTCATATCCTACGATGACCTGTAGCCTGTTGACCTTTTGCTTAGGAAGGACTGAGAAGATTTTGAGTTTGCCTGTATATCCTGACAGTTTGCACAAATAGCTGTACAGAGAATGGGTGTGACGGGGCTTGGATGGTCGATGCAAAGGTAGATGCATAGTGCGCTCAGAGTCCTTGCCTGCATGTCTGGGGGGGAAGTCAGGGCAATTGGTGCTGAAGGCCAAATAACTGTTAAGCTGAACTATTGTTTTGTCTATCATTTGCACCAACAAAACTCAATCAAAACTTATGGTAGTTAACATTATCCTCAAAAGTACCACTACTAACACTGCTAGATCTAAAACTGCTCAACATCCACAGGAGCTAGCTGCTTGTGTTATGCCTGCAACACCTGTAACTTGCCGTGCTAGAAGTTGCTATTTGTGCAATGTTGCCATTGCACACATTCCCCAACCACTGCTACTCATTTCAGCATCCAAAGGTTCATCATCTCAGTGTACAAGATACAGGCTATCAGAAGTAGATAGATTGTCAGCAGTACGTATCGCAACTCCTCACTGCGAATTCAGATGAGCTGCAGTCGTGATCTCAACCACCAGACCAGTCAAAACAGCAGATATACTCGAGGCAATCCCCTTCTACAGTTCACTGTGGTCAGAATCTATGCTCTCAGTGGTTCCAGGCAGATGTTTGCTGACAACCTCCCTCCAGTCCTTCTGGAAGGCACGGTAGTAGCTTCTGACCAGCTTCCCGTCGGCTGTCCTGCGGCTCTTCACCAAGCCCTCCGACTCAACCACCGACCATTCCTGGCCCGGAGAGGCCCCCACCCACACGTTGTCAGCCTGTGTGACCTGCCCTTCCTGTAGCGTGACGACCAGGAAGTGGGAGGCCACGCTGCCATCACCCAGCTTTTTCCGCCTTGGCACCACCGCAGCATTCAGGAACGCCACCCCTGCAAGGCAAGCTCGACTGGGGACATGCTTCAAGAAATCTTTTCTCGTCGGGTCAGGGACAGATGAGTCATGCACAGAGGATACACGCATGCATTGGTAGGCTAGGAGACCAGATGGAAGCACCGAATTGTGTGTTGGAATCAGCGGGCTGCCTTGTTGCCTACATTTCACGGGCCATGCTAAAAGGGGATCAAGATCCAGCTAGTGTCTTTTCAGATGCCTCCTACCTGCTGTTCTTGATGGGGTAAAGCTTGACTCTTCCGGTCGATCGATGAGAAGGCGAACAAACAGGCTTCAGAAATACCTCTAGCCCCAAGATCCGACTTTGACAATACGAGTGCTAAGTGCCTTGTCTGCCGCCTGGACGTCCAGAAAGTCTACAGGCATCGCTCCCCAGCAATGTTGTTCAGCGAGGGATGTGAGAGAAGGAATTTGGCGTGTGGGAAGGGGCGGTCACCGGTGGCAGCATCCACATGGGCCATATTGCGTAGAAGCGCACCACGGCTCCCATAGAGCGCCTGGTGCATGTGGCCAAACGTCACCAGTGCAGGGCTGCGTCCCCCAGAAGATGCCTCCAGCATCGCCTGCTGCAAGTCTGCATCCCCGTAATCACCTGCAGACCCACCCATAGCGATTTAGTGCCGGGGCGCTCCATATCTCAGGCCGAAAACCGGTGTGCCACGGAATAGGGTTTAGGCAGGCTTGCCATTGTAGGCAAAGCAATGGCCTGCTTTGCGAGACATCTCCTAATTTTAAAACGACCAGGCTTCCATTCTGACTCCAAATCCAAATTCAACCAACTCGAATTTGCACTTGCACTGTGTGGGGAGGGGGGGGGGGCAATCAGCAAATTGCATTCTCATGACCATTCTCAATAGAGGGAGGAGAAAACCTCAATCATAGCAGTCACCTGGCTCGACTTGCATACCATGTTTTTTGTAGGTCTCAAGGCATGTGGACATCCTCCACATAGCCCGACTGCGACATGCACGGAGCCAGCTGTGCCACGCCAGCCTGTTAGAGGGAGGGGTATAGGTGGGGATCGATAGAGGTTGTGGGTGGGCGCACCTGCCTCCCGGACAAAGTCCTTCCCACAGATGTCGTGCTTGGCCCCCCCAAGCCCGGCAGGTCCATTGTGACCCACCACTATGACAGGCTGTCCTGGCGGCTGCCGCAGAACGGAGTCAGCGATCCTCTGTGCGCTTTCACGCATGTCTTCCACCCCATACATCGTCGCCGTTAACATATCCAAAGTGGCATTGCCCTGTGCAAGGTATCGAGTTGCTCGTCTTGCCTGACAGTGCATGTAAGGAAGCTTGCACGTGCGCTGCCCAAGTGACTGTTATAATCACAGACTGCGAGAGAATGATCATTGTTGCTTCCAGCGTTCCAAACAGGGGAAGAGGGGGGGGGGGGATGTACGTCGGTGAATGGGCGTGCTCCGACAACCGAAAAGGGCTGCCCACCAGCAGAGGTGAAGTGCTTGTGCCCATATGCAATGTGATCGCCTCCCAGGCTCTGCAGCTGCTTTTGCACCTTTTTCTGGTTCCTGTGGAAGTAGAGTGGCCCCCTGCATAGTGCCACAGATGTATTGGCTACATCTTTGTTGTGCTGCAGTTTTTGTTTGCACTAAAAGAGCAGGGGGTTTGGGAGGGCAAAGTGCGGGATTTGGGTGAAACGATAGACCCTTCAAAACAAGGCCACGAGCGGAGTCATGAATGTTATTCGCCTGTGCCTGGAAGGACCAATGCAGGGCAAGACTACCAGTATCTGGTGGGGTCAAATGTTATGAGAGCACTGGGTACAGGATGCTTACCAGGCATCGTGGTTGCCAAGAATGACAGCTTTGGGGACATCTATGGCAGCGATGTCAGCTACCAAGGCTGTAGCCTCGTTGCCGAAATCGCCTGCACAGCATGGCCTTTCAAAGCTAGGAGCCATCCCTGGGCCTTTCAATCTGCCACGATGGTGCAGCAGCAATTTAAGGTTTGTTTTGGATGTTGCAGCAGAACGTGGTAGAAGGGAAGAGGGATTCCACCTACAAAGACTGCAGCGTCAGGATGCAGGAACTCCAGGGCCTTCGCATCCTGGACAGGGTCCCACATGTCATGGATGTCCCCAATTATTGCTAGCTTGATCAGCGTTCCTGCAGCGTTGCAGCAAATTGAGAAAGCATTTGCGTGGGGACAAGGGGCATGCCTTTACCAGGGCCAGACTAATTACAGCCAAGAAAGGGTTGCATGCAGGTGGAGCACACCATTCAGGCGGGGAGACGCTGTGCTCATCGCTCCCCTCTGAAAGCTGCTGAGCCTGTGGACCACCCTCTGTGCGACACTCAAGCCAGGCGACAGCACTGCCAGTGTCCTACATTTGCAGATGATAACCTTTGCTGATGCATTATCTGCTAATTGAGTCAATGAAGTGCAATTTTTAAGGGAAGCCTCGGTGACTTCCAGAAACTGGGAAGCAGGTGAATCAGATCTCCATTCATTGCATGTTCACCGGGAAAGTACTGGTGGAGACTCTGGGATGCTGGTGGGTGTGGGATGTGCATGCACAGTCGGTCACATCCCAAACTTAGAAGCTATCATGCACCTTGACTTTGAGTTTGCGGAAGTAGCCAACGTTGGGCTGATCAGGCGGATTTTGCCGTCCACGCTTGCGAATTGTTCAGTGGCGCGTACAGTTGCAGTTGTATATGCAGGGGTGCAAATCTAGGAGACCTCGCAGCTATCGATGAAACAGTGTCTTGCGAATAGTCTTCTGGGGATTGTTATTCTGGATTCCAGAGCATGCGAAACAGTGGAAAAGTGCATTGCATTCGAGGGGCTGGGGTCAGAAATTGTTTCATTTGACTCTACCATCAATCTTCACAGTACGGGCGCATTGTAGTTCAGGTAGAATACGTCTCTAGCGAATTGTTAATGCATCAACATAATTCATACTTTCTGCTCCTAATGACATCCAAGACTCGATAGCGACGCTTAGTCGCTGATAGCATTGTGATTGAGAGTGCGGCTCTCAAACAGACTGATAGAATTTCCTGGATGAGCTTAGAGCGCTGAGGTCCCGTGCAATTCTGGGAGGCGAAAAACATCCGCTTCAAGATGGAGCAGGGCCTGACGCCCCTGCCCGGCGTTTTGCCTCCAAGACTGAGGGGTGAGGTGGGGTCCTCGTCGGTCGAAGCTGGTGAGGAGAAGCAAGGCAAGGAAGGGAGTGAGCACGGTGCTCTATTGGCTCAGATCCTTCAACTGGACACTACGGACCTCCTCAGCTCTGTCAGGTATTATTCTTCTCACTTCATCACGACAATTAAGCGCTGAATGGCTACGTGGACGTTCCTAATCAATCACGTGAGTTTTGAACATCCAAGCTTTTGAAACATGCCTGTACATACACAGCAAGTCATAAGGAAGAGATTGGTAGGGTGAATTTGCGCATTGGGACACCGCACACCCCTGCAATGTTAAGACAGCGCCGTTCGTCGTCTTTTGAGCGCTTGCAAACAACTTACTTGCTACTTGAAGCTTATTGAGCCAGTGCTCAACTTGATTTGACATAATCTGGCTTTGAAAATGGATCGTGCTGGTCCGTACATCTGAAAGGACAATCCTGTTCGTCTAGCTGTCAACTGGCCAATATGTGCCGTTTCTGGGCTCAATTCTGGGCTCAACAGTGTCAAGCACTTGTCCAACTTAATTCATTTTGAAGTCCTAATTTAATCTGACAAGAAGAATCAGAAAGTTGAGGAAAATTGTCGGACATATTTCGACAGGTCGGGAAGGCGGGCAAACCCTGCGGGCTGCTGTTACTCCGCTGGCACTGACAGCCGATCAAAGTTAGCTCCAAAAATCCATCATTGAGCAGGAAAACAATTGCAATTCAAAATTTCGATTGGCATATCCAGCACCCAATATCAAATATGTCCCAAGACTCTGAATTCAGCCAGAGACATAGCGCTGCCTGTTCGCTTTCTAGTACTGACACACCACGTTCGCTCCAGCTTCAGCAAGCCGACTGGAGAGCTACCCCTGGAAGGCTGCGCCCAGGAGTTCAGACAGGTGCTGTGCGCGGAGATCGGGCGGCTGTGGCCCAAGCAGAAGGCCAGGGCGCAGGAGGTCAGCGACCTGCTGGACAGGGGCAACCGCCTGCTGGTGGCCCATGAGCGCTCGGGGGGCATGGCCACCCCCTCGGCTCCTGCCCCGGCAATGGAGGACGACGCCTTTTGGGACCTGCCTCCCTCGCAGTGGCAGAGCCTGCTGACGCTGCGCGCCGAGAGGGGTCCCGGCCCTGCCACCCTGCACGCAGAGGGAATCGGCAGGCGGAGGTGCGTACTCCTTTGCCTCACGAAGCCGAACATGAGCAGAAGAATCTGGCCTTGTGGGGGCAGCTGTACCTTTGGATCATGTTCAGAGGTACAGCAGGAACCTGTGAATGCAAGCCTTGTTAGCTTGCAAGGCTTCCTGGAAACATTGTCCGCATATATCTTCATGGAGGGCACTGCTTGAACCGGTGGGAACTTCAAGGGAGGTTCTGCAGGATTGGTCCATCTTGTGAAAGAGCACACCCAGCTGCATGTTGCACACATTTGCTTTGCAGCCAACAAGGATCCCAGGTTCCTTAGCTTAGGAGGTTCAGGAACTCGATATGCGGGAGTTTCCACCAGACTCTGTGAGTCCTGTGAGTGGGGCTGCAGGGTCGACAGTGGGTCTTGGGGGGGCAGAGCGGCGCGACCCCGCCAGCATGAGTGGCAGGGTGTGGCCAAAAGCAGGTTCAGGATGGGGGGCGCCCCCCTCTCCAGGACTGTGCAGCAGCAGCTGGCCCAGTTCCTGGAAAGCGTCATCGAGGCCTCCAAAGTCGACCCCACGGTGACCCAGCTTTCTCCTTGCGGGGACAGAACCTGGATTGGGGCAAAAAAACCCGTAATCAGTGATTTCTTTGTCCCAGACTTGGAACTTAGGTCCATAACAGATCTGGACAGGAGGATGTTAAGGTTGCCCTCAGGTATTGTCACCTCAATGGGGTTGCTTGTCAGGTCCACAATGAATTCCTAGAAAGCCTTTTGAGGCGATCAATCGGCTCACCGACACCTTTGAATGGGGCCAATGGAGTGTGCCAGCATGATAGTAGGGACCAGGAGATCTCTTTGCTTGTACAGGCTGCTTCAGATTTGACAGCATATGGTGAATTGTGCAGACGGAAGGGGATGTGGAGACGGGCGAGGTCACCCCGTCTCAGGTCATCATCCAGGTACTCTTCCCCCCTTCTCCCCCCCCCTCCTTTCCCCCTGCAATCACATATCCACTTGGAGGTCAGTCCCCCAGCTTGATCTGCTTTCCCAGCGATGCGTGTCAGCAGTTCATCCTGTGAGCTTGAGCGAATGCACAGCTGTCTTGCTCTGACAGGCATTTTCAAAGCCGAGCATTTTCAAAGCCAATATACACAGATGCATGCGAGAACCAAGACCAACTTGGACCGTATTGCTCTGCACAGCAGTCTTGTCCCGTGGGATGCAAGACGACTCCACACAGGTGATTTTGTGATCTCTTTTGTGTGCAGCGGGCGGTGGTGAAGGTGCAGCAGTGTGAGGTGGGGGGCGCCCTGCTGACCCTGCCCCTGGACTTCTCTGCCGTCTGCCAGGGTTTGAGGAAGGGTGACAAGGGGCTGGCCAGCCTAAGTACCCTCGTGCAGGTGAGATTTTTCCCTGCCTGAATTGTGAATCATGTATAGGGAGGAGGCAGCGCCACCCAAGTCGACACACTATTGTTCCCATGAAAGCAATTACCTTCTTACCCGTGACAGTGCAACTAAAGACCATGCAAAGGGCAATGAATGGTGACTGGGAGGTGAGTTGTCAGACAGATAGGCAGCCACCTAAACTCCCCTGATTTTCCAATCATACTCCATCCTGGAGCAAATCAGCCCCCCTGGATTGGGGCCCGGAATGAGTCTTACTTGAGATTTTAGCAATCTTTGGTAAAAGATTGGAAGTTGAAATCCAGGATAGAGGCTAGGAGTGCCAATGGCTCCATGCGTTCCTAAAGCAAATCGAAGGAGATGCCAGGATCAAACGTATGTGCGGCGCCTCTTTCAGTGAGACTCAGAATGCCCATACATGCCATGTGGCGCCAACAGGGAGTCGCCTTTCTGTGATGAAAGGTTGGGTATTCAGGTGGTGGCCCAGGCGTGCCAGGAGGCGGGCGTGGAGGCCGGGTTCGGGCAACCCCAGCTTAAAGAGGCAGTTTTGGAGCAGGCAGACACGCTGTCCGGCCACTTGGCAACTGCACTCAAGGTTCCTCCCCTCCCCTCTCCCTCATCTGATGTGAGCTTCTTCCTTGATTCCCGTTATCCATGAAAGCATCATGATCATCAGGGCAGCAGAGGAAAGCTGGTGCCTGCTGCTGACAGATGACCTTTATTTGGCCCTTTTGTGGTATCTGTGTAGCTGCCAAGTTCTCTCCATAGAAATTCACCGGCCTATTACATGTTCCCTGAAATTGACAAACACTCCACCAAAATCGTGCATTCTAATGTTGATTTGTAGGGTTCAACCTGCACGTGGTATAGTCTCATCGACCATGGCCTTTTTTATTGAACCTCTCATCAAATCCAAAATCTCCTCTGGCATCTGAGAATCCCATCAGATATTATGTCCCATGGAACTCTTGGATTAGCATATCAGACTTGTGTCAAGGTCACCACAATAAGTGTGTTACCAAAGCTCGGAGCAGAGAGTTGCTCTTGAGCATCCGGCCTTTTGTTTTCGACACAAGAACAAGGCCAGAGCCTGGATTTGACAACCTTCCTCAAAGATGCCACAGATCATAGCTCATATGCCTGGGGATTCAATCAATACACAACACGGGGAGGTGTCAAGGTGTGTCTAAAGTCCTTGCATGATTCTTTCATGGCTCAGGGGGTGACTGCCATAGCACTTGCTCATCTCATTGCATGCGACGGCGAACACCCAGGAGATTACCATCTTTCTGCGCGCTTTCCTTTTGGGAAGATCAAGCGACAGCAGAGAGGTTGGCTTGAGGCGATTGGCTTCACACACACGTTTTCCAGTGGGAGTCCTTTCCTGAGCTGGCTCCTGCGCCTCTCGCAATGACTTTATCACCCTTGAAGGACCAATTGTGAGGGCCCCCTTAGATATGGGGCGTTAATGCAACCTGAATTCAGAGCTGGCTCCTTTGCCCCTATAAAAGTCCTGTTGATTTTGCAGGAGCTGGTGTCCACGTTTCAGAAGCAGGGCAGCATTGCAACCAAATTGGAGGATGAGGAGCCGGCGGTTGACCTTCCGGAGAGCATCCAGACCAACCGCGAGGCATACGCCCAAGGGGAGTGGCGAAAATACCCCTATGCTGCAAGGTGCCTCCTTTCCTCCAGCACGCTGGTGCATCAGGCAGACACGTCCCAATTCTTTCTTCCCTGGAAAGGATTATGTGCCTCTTTGCTAGCAGAGGCAGCAAGGCTTCACCACCTGTTCATCAATGTGTTATTCACCCGGAGCCTGCCATTTGGAGCCCCCATTTCCACCCCTAGCCACCCCTGAAGACCCCCTACCCTAATCCCTGCCCGAATTTGAATTTGGGGCAATATATCAGTGCAAGCAAGGGCTTCAATGCTGCACAGCCCTCTTGGCACACAGAAATGCAGCGTCACAAGATTTATGGAGCTTTCAGTACATCCGACCATCAGTTCGGATGCATGTTCCTGTTGCTGTTCAATTTTGCTGATCTTGTGCGTCTACTGCATTAATAGACCCAAAATCACGCTAACAGCGCCCATCCACTTATACCCCAAGCAGAACAGTGTGAACGTGGCTCCCTGTCGCGGCTGCAGGCCATACAAGCGGCTGCAGAAGTACCACTTCGCGGAGGACCGCAAGGTGCTGCAGTGGAAGATGCAGACCAGGAAGCAGATGCAGTGCGACGGGCTGCACTGCCGCAGCCAGGCCACCCTCGGCCAGTACAGGTGAGCCGGGAATATGCATGTCAGCTCGGATCAGCATTCACTCCAATGGGCTTGGATTCCCAATTCTATCAAGCCAACCAAAATTCCCCTTGAAAGAAAGGCAGAACCAGATGAGATCCAACGGCATAGTATCTTGTTTCACCAAAAATCAAGCACACCATGTCAGGCACGGCACAAAAAAAGCAATCGGGATCAAGGATGTGTGTCTGGGTGTTAAATCTACTTGCACCATCAAACACGACAAATATTCTCACCGGCAGTAGAAGTTCATGGGGTCACGTTTGTAGATGATGAACTGTCATATCCGCAGACCCAATTTTTGAATTCGAAGCACAGGATGATTGGCTGATACAGCTAGCAAGCCCTGGCAGGAAAACGGCATGGAGAAAGGCGGGGGGGGGGGGGGGGTAATACAGCTCGAACTTTACATGCAGACGCCATGGCACCACAGCAGGTCAGCCGCAACAGATGACTTGAGACACCTTCCAAATATGCAGACTGGATGCAGAGGCCTTCGAGACCCATGCGGGCGGAGGGGCAATACCATGCTGTATGTCAATCACGTGCAATCATGCAGATCTTCCAAGACCAAGTCGTGCTCAAGAGTCTGAAGAATGACAACTTCAAGTCTCTGAAAGAGGAGGAGGGTGCACCACCATGCTGGGCGCAATTCACATGCAGCTCAACAGACTTTCTGAAATCTGTTCTGCCCCCAGCCTGGAGAAGGAGGCGTTCGAGACGGGGTGCGCATGCCTGGCCAAGAACACGGAGTGCACCCAGCGCTGTGGGTGCCAGGGGGTGGGGTGCGTCAACACGGCCATCCAGCGGCGGGATGCGCTGAGGTTGGGGGTGGACGTGGCGGAGGCCGACACCTGGGGCATGGACTGCTACACCCGCAGGAACATACAGGACGGTGGGCTTCCCTTAGACATTCTCTGGGAGACAGGGCGGTGGGGTAGGAGGGAGGGAAAGAAGGAGGGATGGGAAAGAGGGGAGAGTTTGGGAAGGTCAGGTCCACAGTCAGGGATGCACAATCCCAGAAAAGGCAACACGTCACTGCTTTTTTTAGCTGGCTCCAATGGAAGCAAACACTTGATTGACGATATGATGGTTGTGTGCTGCTTGCGCGTGGTAGGTAAAGTTCATAACATAATCCATCATTAATATTACGGAAGCCTTTACATCTTTCAGATCAACACTGGCCATAAATTTTGCCACCAACATCAAAGAGCGAGGTACAGGCTTGAAAGCAGATCGGAGACTATTAGTAAAGAACCGAAAAGTGTGAGACGCAGCCTGGCTTGCCCAGAAGGTATAGAGCAAGTGGATGAGTTCGTCAACTCACGGGGTCCAGTGCTGATCCATTGGTGTGCAGCTGTCCTGGAGAGCCAGGTTTTTGGCCCGTATACCCGCCCCGACTCCAAATCGCAGCTCAAAAGGAAGAACGCCGGCGTCCTGAGTCTAGGGGAGCCCCTTCAGCGGAACGTGACGGGATCGGAGGCTGGCATTCAACAACCCCAACCTGGCAAGCAGTCCCCCCTCCTTACCCCCCCCTTTCCCCTTCTTGGTCTCCTCTCTGCAGACACAGGCGCATTGCAGTCTTTGTCTAGCTATTCAGAGAGCATATGACTGTGAACGCAAGGCTAGGTAGCCAAAATATTATGTTCTTTCATTGCAGTATGTGCACAGTAGAGAGCAGTGCACTGTCAGGGCGGTAGGACGACTTCTGTCATTATCTTGGGTGTCCACGCTTCGATATTGATGTGCACTGGTCAGTGTCATTCTTGCCCCTTTACCTTTGATAAGTCGTAGAAACCGCCAGAGCTTTCCCCCAATTCCTAAAAGACTCACAGCAGCTGAATGTAAGCCTGTGCTGCAGCTGCCGCCAGCGAGGGAAGCGCCCCTGCCCCTCAAGACACAGCTGCGGAGGGGATGGCCGCCCGAGTGGGGGAGTGGCACGAGACGGTGCTGATGCCGGCCATCAACTCTCAGGTCAATGGTCCGCCAACTTAGCCCTGGCCTTTCTCTGCGCGTTCAGCGTCTAATGAGTTGCTTGCCAGTCGACCGTGGCTGCGTTTCATGGGTACACAGCTCCAGGGTTGGGGCTAAGCGGAGTTGCTCTCTGCTCGGCATCCATAGAGATCATTCATCGGTAGAAAGATTGAGGGAAAGGGATGAATCCTGACAGTGTGTGGCCTTGCAAGCAGGGTAACGAGGCTTGGAACCTGAGGATGGCCTTGGAAAAGATCATACAGGAGCAGCCTGAAACGCTGAATGCCAAGGCTGCTGCCGCAGTTGCTGAACGCCTGGATAAGGTACTTGCTCACTGACATGCGTCATGCAGATTGGCAATAAGGATCAAGCCTTGCTTGGATTCTTCTCACATTTATGCTTTGAAGCCTGAAGCTATGCCCACTCCCGCTTCTTCTTCCACAATTATTCTATCACATAGCATAGGTATCTCTCTGCCACAAACTTCCACATACCACTGTGCCACACACACTCATTTACCC
>QAXI01000459.1:776922-788987 GCA_004335615.1 Chloroidium sp. JM | reverse complement strand
TGAGCGAATAAGGTGCCCCCCCCCCCTCCCTCTCGATTCATATCATATCCCTCCTACACACAATCTTGTCAGTTTTGCATCGCCTTGGGGGTCCTTTAGGTGTAAAGCTGCAGGGCTTGGACAGGGGGGCAAAAGCAGGGTTTTGGTTGAGGGGAAGGGGCAAGACTCAAATTTTGGAGAAGAAAGTTTCACATCTCCTGGACACAAATGACGCTAAATCATGCAAAGACTTGATAAATCAACCTCACTCTACCAACAGTGAACAATTCAGAGGTGTGGGGACACTGGACAACCAGCCAGGCATCAACACGGCTAAGCTGGACTCTCGGTAGTAATTTCAAGCTATAAAGGTCTCTGTGAGAAGATCAAACACTGGCCTTTGTCACTTTCGCAACCTTTTCTAAGTCCGTTTTATGCTTGGCTGTACTCTACCGTGCATCTAAGCATTCTTTGCCTAGTTCAGCCTGGCCCTCAGGGACAAATTCAAGTTGCCCATCTCTGTGTGAGGATTCCAAATAACTTCCTTCCGCCACTTCCACAGCCTGAACTGCCTCTGAATAGCCCTTGCCTTTTCATTGCAAGAGTCGAGCATTTTCTGAATCCTGGTGTGACCCAGAATGATCCTGGCAGCTTGCAGTGGCCTTCTGCGATACTCTTTCAAGCTATTGGGCAGTATTGCGTCTTTGATCTCGTTCAATTCTGGCCTGTACTCTTCACCAATCTCTTCCCCAACGAATATCGGGTTGCAAAAATTCTGCAGTGTCTCTTCCAGGGTGGGTTCAACCCTGCTGCCTGTGCTGCCGACGGAACCATCATTGGGATCAGCATTCCTCAAGCGCTCGTACAATGTTCTGACATGAGAGGAGTACATGTCTTCTGATAGCTCAACAAACCTTTCAGCGGGCCCGAAAACCAAATGGTCTCGTCATACGCACAACCATGTCTAGCTTTATGTCCTGACCATGCGTACGGCTCAAGCTGATCCTCATCATTCTCGGGGCAATTCTCAAAAGCCAGCCCGTTGATCCTGAATGTGCGATCACAATCCTCAGGTTGGATGAGAGATCTGTAGAACGTGAAAGATGATTCTCTCGAGATATTCAACAGGTAGAACTTCAAAAGAGGTGGGAACGACATTGAACAAGTGAACTCCAGCGCGCACACCTCTTCCGCGGTGTATGGTGGTAGCAGGGAATGCCTATCAAAGGCAGGGTCCGAATACGCCGTCCGGAGATTTTCCATCTGCTTGTCGAGTGGGAGGCTGCATTGCTCTGGTAGTGGTTCGTCGAGGCTGTCGCGATCCTCGTCCTCCCAATCTTCGGGGCCGTCCTGCAGAATGATTTGGCGAGTTATGTGGGCATTCCTGTCTCCTAAACTCGGCCATTTTGTCTGAGAGGATCGGCAAGCTGGACGTACCAAGACGCCAACGAGTCTGCCCATATCCATTGCTGATCAATGCGGATGGTGATCCTTAGAGTCCGGCCGTTGTCAAGCGGGTTTATAGCTGGTTCTTGCAAATTAAGCCGACGAAGAGACTTCTAGAAAACCCTGAGAAACCCGTGAGCCCCAACAACGGGAAGCTGAAGCGAGCAGAGGCGATGTGGCCCTTTTTGAAGAAAGCCCTTGGTCTCTGGCTTCCTTGAATGTTTTCCTTGCTCAACAGCCCACAGATATAGCGACCCATGCCATCCTGCGATGATCCTCCTGAGCCTGCACACTCTGCAGGGGAAGACTGGGAGGAGTGCATGTCCGCTGAGGGCAGCTTTGAGAGCAGGCGCAGCCGGGAAGGCTACACAGCCGACATAGGAAGCTGCCTGGAAGCCCTGCGTGCTGGGGAGAGCTACGAGCTGTGCCTGACCACCAAACTGAGGAAGCGCCTGGCGGTGGACCCCAGGAGCCTCTACTCAGAGCTGCGGGCCTCCAACCCCTCGGCACACGCAGCGTGGCTGTCGTTCGGAGATGCCCTACCAACGGTAAACGATCCCCACCTCTTTTCCTGTCCTCTTCACCTGCTCATCACCCGCTCCATATCATTCAGAGGTCCCTCCTCAAGCAGAGACCCTGCTGATGGTCATCATCACCCCCTCTGCACGACTTCACCTGCATTTTGCATGTCTTTTGGCACATGATATCTCCGGCCAGCAGAAAGGGATTGTCAATGTCCAGAAGCCACATCCCTGGGAAGAGGGTCCACCCGGTTTACCCAAGGGGGAAAGTGCAGCTTGTCTGGTTCGGCACAGCTGATGTTTGAGGAGGATTCCTGTTGGCCTTGGCAGCCTCACTGCGGCTACTCGCAATTTTGACAGCCTCCCAAGCTGCTGCTCTATGGTGCTCCTGGGGCATTACAGTGACGATCCGCCTTTTATCCTTACAAGAACTCACAAATAAAGATTGCCTCTCTAAGCAGGGACAGAGCCACATGCATCTGCTAATCTGCGGCTCCTATCTCAGAACTCCCCTATCCAACCACCCCGACCTCTCGCCCTCCCCTGTAAAGGGAATGTGATCGACCATGGTGCCAGCACCCAGAACACACGGTTTTGCAGATCTGCTGCTCCTCCCCAGAGAGGTTCCTGAGGGGCAGTCGCGACGGCACAGTGGAGGCGCGCCCCATCAAGGGCACAGCGCGGCGCTACGTCAGCCCGCAGCTGGACCAGCAGTCCAAGGACTCGCTGCTGAGCTCGGCTAAGGCCAGGGCGGAGAACCTGATGATCGTGGACCTGCTGCGCAACGATCTGGGAAGATTCTGCGAGGTTTGGCTCGCATAAATCACCCCCATGTTCCTCCTTCCCCTCTCTCATCCACTGGTGCAGAGTGTTGGTTTCTCATCTTTGAATGTGAAAGGCTTTGCTGCTGGCAGGCGAGCCAGGGATGTGGCATGGCATGTAGGCGGTTGGCCAGGGCATCAGGGATGCTGCTTCGCCGGCCAGAGGGAAATGCCATACAATCTCTGGAGTCTCGCAGCCTGCGTCTCATGTCTTCATTTGCTGGACCCAGGACATTTTTGGTCACATCGATGAATGTGCAGCCTTGGCTTCAATTCATGAGAAGGAGAGCCCAACACTCTGCAATAGACTGGACTGTGCCGTCCGTAAGATTTGCTGATGAGTGAACACGATTGGCATGCAGGTGGGTTCTGTGCACGTGCCTGGCCTGATGGAGGTGGAGACATACGCAACCGTGCACAACCTGGTCAGCACGGTGAGGGGCATGCGCAGGAAGGACTCCTCCGTCGTGGACTGCCTACGGGCCAGTTTTCCGGGTGGGTCCATGACAGGGGCGCCCAAAATGCGCAGCATGGAGATCCTGGACAGGTGAGTTTGTGAATTCTGGAAGGATTTCAAGGCGCGCTTTACTGTGTTTGTGTTTGATCTTTTGGTTTGGGGTTGGGTGGCGCGAAGGTGGCAGGAGGGGAAGGGGAATGCTCAGACCATGAATTTCACTATGGCAAATCTGGCGAGCAGGGTGTGAGACAATGGCTTTGGGATCCATGTCATCATATGTGGATGCTCTCATTGTCACTGCCCTGGCAAGGATCAGGCTGAATTCAGCGAGCAGCAAGTGCAAAGATCATTGTTGAAGGCTGTGGAAGCGTTGCAGGTTGGAGAACGGACCAAGGGGTGTGTACTCGGGGTCCCTGGGCTTTATCGGGCTAAACAACACCTTCGACCTGAACATCGTCATCCGCACGGCGGTGGTGGAGCAGGGGCAGGTGACCATAGGGGCGGGGGGTGCCATAGTCATGCAGTCCGACCCACACGACGAGTACGAGGAGATGCGGCTGAAAGCCAGGGCACTCATGAAAGCCGTGGAGAAGTGTGCAAAGAGCTGAATCCTAATTAGGATAGGAAATAGATTGTACACTTAACAGGATTCACGACAGTCTGTCAGAGACACTATCTGACTGACTTTGTGTCCGTCCTATGACCAAATTTGACTGCACTTGTTCAGTCTGTAATTGTAATTTGCTATCTAAAGCATTTACTGACTTTTATTGCAAGTTTTCCCTCATATGAACAGTTTTATACAGCGTATTCTGCAATGGTACCTAGCGTACGACAAAACAGACTGACAGCAAGGCCAGATATGAACCAGAGATCCTCAAGACAAGCACCCATGCAAACAGCTGCATGCATTGCAAACACATGCTACGAAACGGCCTGGAGATAGTTTGTGGCCACGGCTCTGCCTCTGGAGCTGACCAGCATCTTCATTTCCGTGGCAGAGACGCTGTACTGGATGAAGCTGCAGATGAAGTCGATCAGAGCGGTCCTGGGGAACTCCCAGCAGTGCTGCGCCGTGATGACAAAGGAGAGATCGTATCCCACCACAGGCACCCTCCTCAAGATCCCGGACACCTGACAGAAGAATATGCATGATTTGCACAGCCTCATTTTCTCCACAAGCAGTGGGGATTACTCTCGAACAGGTACCCAGACCAACGTAAATTAGTTGTTGAAATCAACAGACCGCAGGTATTAAGCTGGAATGCATCATTAACAGATGGTTTCACCTACCTCTGCATAGGCAGCTTGCGTGAGGAATGTGATCCACTTCTTTGTGAGCCATTTTTCCAGTTCATCTGTCTGTTTGATCTTCAGGCTGATCCGGGCAGAATTGATGGTGGGCTCTATGAAGCAGCATTCTGTGGGGGACCTGTGAATGGAGAAGGACTGCAGGGTCAGCTCAGAGCTGCTTGGAAACTCGATTTCTGGGTGCTGTGGCTGTACGCCAGGAATGTTGTGAAGGCACAGCACATGGGAGAGGCTCGACCGCACTGACGCCAGATATTCTTTGTAGCTAGCAGTCATTGGGCTGAAGCAAAACTTCGCCAACGAGTTTTGAAGTTTTGAAGGAGTTTTGAAGTTTGAATCAGCTTTGGTAGTTTGGTAGTAGGCCAGGTTGTCGAGCATTTTCCTGCCCCTGGTCATCAGGAGTTCCGCAGCACTGCGTTGTACCGCCTCCCAAGCCCGGATTTCGCCTTTAAAGTAATCAAAAATGAGTGGAGGTGGACCGCCCGATCTTTCCCAGATGGCAGGCTTCGATTTTTCGGCACTGCACGACGTCCTGAATGTAAGCTTCAGATCTTTGATTTCGAGGTTCCGGAACGAAGGCGAGCGATCTGCGTGACCTGATGACCTCCTCAATCATATGAAAAGTACATAAGAACGATGGAAGGTGCTGGAAAAGCCATTTTGCAAAAGAGGACATTCCGAAGACGACCTTGGCGAGCAGTGCAGTAATGGGGAAGATGCAACAAATTGTGTGAAGAATGACGCAGTTGCAGTTCTACTCCTCACTCCTCACTTTTATAGATCTGTTGGCAAGTCAGCAGCTCTTCAGAAGGTGACTAGACGTGGGCAAGCCTTCCTTGCGATCCAAAATCCATGAAATCCTCCTAGCCTGGACCTGCCAAAAACGCTCTCTTGCCATTCTTGGCACCCCATCCGAGGCTTGTGTGGCTTCCATACTCCCGACACCAATCACAGACCTGCAGAGCAAAATTGAAGCTCTCCCTGAAGCATGCCATGCAAAAGCCCAACCCTTGCCCCCACACGTGCAGGACCCAGGCATCAAGAGCATGGCAGAGCAGATCGCACAGGACCCGGCGTTCGCCCAGATGTCGGCGGCCCTGCAGGCCAGCATGGCCAACGGGGGTGGGGCCCCGGGTGCCCCGGGGGCGGTAGGCCAGCCCAGCGTGGATCCTGAGCAGTACGCACAGGCCATGGCGGGCGTGCTGGGCAACCCAGGGTTCATGGAGATGGCTGAGAAGCTGGGCCAGCAGATCATGTCTGTGAGCGCCTCACTCCTTGTCGTCCCTTCTGGATCTCGGGGCCACCAGTTTTGGTGGTAAGGGATTTTGGATGCTGGGGGGCTGGGAGCTTGTGTTTCCTCCTTCAATCTTTTGGCTGTTGGAAGCTGATGAATGCCATAGGAATACGAACAGATGTAGTGGCAAGCTGGACTGTGGGACTTTCATTTCAGATATAGAGATAGTCTTAATGCAAGGTGCACAGCTTGGAATGTAATTCCACTGCATTATCTACTGATGCCTCGGCACTCAACCCTGCTGTTTTTGAGGAAAGTTGGGATGCTGAGCCGCTGAGTTTGCTGCAGCAAGACCCTGGGATGGCAGGACTGCTCCAGAACATGCAGAGCCCGCAGTACAGGGATGTGATGGGCGGAAAGATGGAGGAGCTGAAGAAGGACCCGGAGCTGGGGCCCATCCTGGAGGAGATCCAGGAGAGCGGGCCGGCTGCCATGATGAAGTGAGGCGCTTGATCGCCTGTAATTATTGCTGCCCTCACATGTTACTCAGACAAACATGGCCACTAGAAAGCTCATAAGCAGTATTTCTGTGATATGATACCAAATTTACTTCAATAAAAACACGTTGCAGGGTTGCTATTGGTATATCAGCGCAGGAAAGGACGGGGGGAAAGAGTTCATGAGGTTATAAGTCTCAATGCTGATGACCCTTCTCTGTTGCGGAGAGAGAGATAAGGAAGGAGACCAAACAAATCAAGAAGTGCTGAGTTCTGTGGGGTTTATTCACATACAGAAATAGCTCATGCAGAAAAACAGGCCGAATGGGTCGCAGATGCCTGCAGAAGGATTTGATCCAGTATTTCTCCCTGATTGCAAGCAGCAGATTGCAAGGAAAGCCGGTTTGCAGCAGTTGGTGCGAGAGTTATTGCAACTATCGCCTTGGCCGTACAGGCCCTACAGATTCTTAGATAGCCAGTCACCAGTCACACTCTGACAAGCCAGTAGAAACAGAACTTGATCTTATTGATGGCACGTGACAAGCCTATTTGTGAGTTGACCTTCTACAAAGGTGAGGAATGGTTGGGACCATTGGCTCTGTAAGGAACATCCGGGAAGGAAGGTCTTGCATGGAGGAATGCCCCCTGGTCATCATATATGCAGCATAGGGGCAGCACCCTGACTCAGTGTCTGTGGTGGCCAGGTACTGGAGCGATCCGGTGGTGTTGGAGAAGCTGAGCAAAGCCATGGGTCCCACGCTGGTGGGGGCTGAGCAGGTGGAGGGCGGCACAGGGGCCGAGGAGGAGGAGGGGGAAGAGGAGGAGGGCCCGCCCGAGAACGTGCACGACGCCGCCAGCTCAGGTCTGCCTTCCTTGTAGCAATCACCTTGCATCCAAAATTATTATACCTCTGCATTAAGCGCACCTACCATTGTGTCCAGGGCACTGGTGGGATCGGACGCCCCCTGCTGAACAATTGGTTGAGGGGTGTCAAAGCGACGAGTCAGAAAGGGGGAGAAGCAAGCATATGGGGCCAAGAAAAATTGGCAAGCGTGCTGACGCACTAGAGCCTCGACTCCTGGCGCCGAACCGAAGCGCTGAAAGCTCTGCCAACTCTAGGACAAGGAAGTGGGTTGGGCCATCGTCTCTTCCCCTGCCGGACGCTAGACCAATTTATAACTACGATTGACATGCGGTGCGAAGGGAGACTGGTAGATTGGTAGCCGTCTTCCCATCTCCCAATTTCTTTACATCTCGAAGGATGGGCGACGTGCAGGATGTAGATGCCCTGTCAATTCTCCGTCCCTCTTTGCCTGATCCTGCACTGATATCAACAAAATTGAATCCAAAGCGCGGCTTGCAGGGGACCCGGTGGCCCTGCGGCAGCTGATCAAGGACGGCGCGGCCAAGGACGAGCAGGACGAGGAGGGCCGCACCGCGCTGCACTTCGCCTGCGGCTATGGGGAGCTGGAGTGCGCCAAGGTGCTGCTGGAGGAGGGTGCCGACGTCGACATCAAGGACCACAACGACAACACCGCCCTGCACTACGCCGCAGGCTACGGGGAGGTGCCGGCCGTGGCGCTGCTGCTCGAACAGTGATCTCCTCTTTCTGCCTCCAATCCACACCCTGTTGCCACTCTTTTCTTCAAGATTGCTTGTGCTTTGTACCCCCTCGTTTGTTTTTCCTCTTTGTTCCCCAAAGGGAAGAAGAGGGAGCAGCTTTGCTGTATTTGGTTCTGTTTGACCTTTGCTAGGTTTGTGTCTTGTTGAATCGTTTGCTATCCATACCGAGGTGAAGACTCCACTGGGGTGGGAAAGGGGGAATGACAGGCTGCCAAGGCAAATTTGAGAGGGTTCTTTCCATGCTGTGATTCATGGTGGGGCAAGTCCATGTTTGCCATGACGTGGTGTTTGGGACGAGATACCTCTGTCACGGTGTCCGCAGAGGCCTGACGTGTGACCATCGTGTGCAGCAAAGCGGCTCTGGAACCAAAGAACAAGGATGGCAAGACCGCTCTGGAGGTTGCAGAGCTGAACGAGCAGAAGGACATCGTCGATCTGCTCACCAAAAACACCAAGAGCGCTGGGGATGCCAAGGCCTAGGCGGCAGCAGTGGGGAGGAGCGGAATTTTGTGGGCAGTGATTGTCCATCATTGTTTTTGGACATTAGGCCTGCAGCATGCATCGTGTAGATCTGACAGTATGAACAGGCTTCCGTATATGTTCTCGGGTGGTCTGGACCAAGCAGTATTTTTGAAAGGACAGTGATCACCAGGGGTCCAAGTCAGTATGCTGACTATCCTATCCAGAGTCAGATTTCCGAAACGTGCCGAAGATTTTGAGAATTCAATACATTAGCAACCGTGGACCACTAGAAAAGCCTCACAAAACGAAGACAGCGTATCTCACTTGATTCCATTTGTGAGGAACGCCTCTCAAATCGAAGTTGCACGCCAACTTCATTTTGAAGGCAAACGCCACAGATCTCCTTTAAGGATTGGAAGCTAGATGTCGTGAGCCCAAGTAGTTTCGATAGCTTTGAAGTGTAGAAAGCATCGCATTGTCTCTGGCATGCAAAGAGGATTGTTTGGAGCACCTGCCTGTGGTGCGAAGCACCTTACACAGCGCAGCTGCCTGCTGCGAGGGAGGGTCATTTTGCAACCAAGCAGCGCAAGAAGGGTTCGAATTTGCAGCCAGGGCAAGGGACCAGGGGGACCTGTCCAACCTCCAGGCGATGGTTAATCCCCCTTCCTCGCTTCTGCCCCTTTGAGTTTCCTACAGCCCGGCACCCCGATGCTGTTGTACATGACCAGCAGTCATGACTGGTTTCCCAATCACGGTCCATCATGCTGAGCACGATATGAATGCTGCCCTTCCTCTAAACGCATGGGCAGCGAGTCTCACTCCTGGAACTGTTTGGAGAGGGTGCAGGGGTTGCTGGTCAGAGAATGAAGGATCTGCTGCAGGAGGCGACGGCGGTGATGGGGGTGGCAATGGAAGCGCGCCGACAGAAGAGGCACAGCACGTTGTGCGTGGGACAACGGTCAGGGAGGATGTCATCGTCCTGGATGTTTCTGGTGCGCCCAAGCACTCTGAAAGTCAACAGTGTCTACGCAGCTTCTGTGCGGATGGACCTCATTTGGAAAATGCCTCTACATGAAATGGCTTTCATGTAATCTGGGATCAGGAATGGGCTGTCTCCTGCAGGCATGCACTGCGGCGGCTGTGCTGGGAGGGTGAAGAAAATCCTGGAGGCGCATCCCTGCGTCAGCCAGGCACAGCCTTCGCTCCCTTTATTACGGCTGTTTGCCACGTCACCAGCTTGAGCTTGCAACAGTCTGAGACTCAAGACCTCACCTGCAACAGATCCTTGTGCTCAGTCCTTGAGACTGTCCTGCGCATCCCAGCCATTGATACCGACTGCATCACACCTCTCACTAAGTCAACAATCGCAGGCCAACGTGAATCTGGCAACGGAGGTGGCGCTGGTGAGGTTGAACATACCGGTGGAGGTGAAGGCTGCTCCGAAGGGTGCAGGCAGGGAGGACGAGCTGCAGACAATTGTGAAACAGCTGCTGCGGGTGCCGCCTCACTCCCTTTATTCTGTAACTTAGCTTTTTCTTCTGTGCTACCAAGAAAGCTTCGACAAAGATTTTCTTTTGAAAATAAGGAGTTTTACAATTTTGGTCTTGTTGCTCTTCCTCTTCAAAGCATTTGCCGCTGTGCACAGCCATTCGTTACAGTGTCTCACATTGAGCTCAGAATCCTCAGTCCAGCCCCAATTCTGCAGCTGAGCCTGTTGAGGGGCCTGGGAATAGGTCAGCACCCGCAAAATCACTTGCAAGGTGAATTTCCAGAACAACAGAAACACTGTGCAGATTGGCTGCAGGCATTGGCGAAGGGCGGGTTCAATGGCAAGGTGAGGGACAAGAAGCGTACAAATGCTGCAGCTGCCGCGATAGTCAAGTCACGGCGCGATGAGCGAATAAGGTGCCCCCCCCCCTTCCCCGTAATGAATCCATGGGTCTACGCCATCCCAGTCCATCATACATTACAGCTCTCACTCAATCGTAAAATCAGAAAGGAGTGCTACACAATGCGGTGTCTAGACCTACTAAATGGCGACGTTCGAGGATACTGATCGTCACTTTGGGGGGATCAAATTTGGTACTGGAAAGGAGCTGACTGTGAGCCTTTTTTGGCAGTCAATGATGCCGCTGGCAGCCGAAATTGAGGCTCCTGCTCGCTGAGACTGCTCCTGCTGGTCGGACCATGAAGCTTATTGGCGCACCAGCTAGGCTGTGATTGAGAGTAAGAATTGAAATATTGTTGAAGAAATGGTGAAGAAGAAGAGCCTGCCTGATTGAAGGCCTCGAGTGATGATCTACCAGAGAGGAAGTGTGTGCGAAGGTTTTTTGGAGCAGCAAAACTTCATTTGAAGGATTTGGTTGCTTAGATGCAAGCGTTTCATTGCGCTTTGGATTGTGCTGTAGACACACATACCATATCACCAATACATCAAAATGTGAGTAGTAGCTGAAGTGATGTTGTGTTTAGCTGACCATGCAAATTTGCCTTGTTGTGATTCGCGATTGCATTGTACTGGGCTCATTGACTGTGTCTTCAACCCCTCACTTAGTTTGTAATCAACAGTGACAGAAGTTTGTCAAAAACCCGCATGAAGGGAAGAAGCCGTTTGGAGACCTGAATGAGCTCCTCCTGAGCACAGGGGCATGGTACCCAAACTTGGAAATTCATTCAGGATGTGACACGCAAACATGGCAAATGCAGTCCGCCAAACGCCAATAGCTACTCAACAATCGCCAATC
This sequence comes from Chloroidium sp. JM, assembly GCA_004335615.1. Classification (NCBI taxonomy): domain Eukaryota; kingdom Viridiplantae; phylum Chlorophyta; class Trebouxiophyceae; order Watanabeales; family Watanabeaceae; genus Chloroidium; species Chloroidium sp. JM. Next base: position 777,892 of record QAXI01000459.1, on the reverse strand, counting down.
TTCTAATCTGGCGCTGTGCAGTCCTAGCAGCCATAGAATGTATAGATCGCTTGCAGGAAGATGCATGAGGCAGGGTGGAGAGTCGGCGCGGCATGGTTCCTGGCGTCAGCATGCATCATCGGCCACCTGCCGCACTGGTGGAAGGGGGCTCCCCACTTTCTGCACAGGCTGGCATCACCCCACCTGCACGCCGTCCTCTCGGCCATCGCCATTCTGGGTAGGGCACCCAACCTTACTCGTCAAGAGAGATCCTGTCCACCTTCCACGGTCCGTTGCGCCTGACCTCCAGGCTACGCATGCCCATTTCAGCTAAGACCAAAAGTAGAGATTGTTGGGCACCACCACGATGGTAGCTTTATGGGGCAGATGCTGTCTACTGATCAGGGACATGCATGATGATGTGTAGAGGCTACACATGCTTGTGTACCTGCCCTGCTGCTGTCACTTAGCTGAGAACAAGTAGCTTTGCATGCTAGACACAATCCACGCAACCAGACAGTAATCATGCATCCCTGGCAGCAAGGAGATTAGCCCATCCTCTGAAACCATGAGATTGGTGCCATGGTAAGGCCCAAGTATGAGGTTCAACAATTGGCCATAAGGTACCAGTGGGCTTGCCACACTGAGTGCATGGCAAGGAGTAGCCACCATGTAGTGACTCTGCAGGACCCGGGCGCGAGATCATCGAGCGGGGCTGGGTCGCCATGTGGCGGCGCGCCCCCGACATGAACAGCCTGGTGGCCCTTGGGGCGTGCGCCAGCTTCGCTGTCAGCGGCGTGGCGGCCGGGCTGCCGGGGTTGGGGTGGCCCACCTTCTTCGAGGAGCCGGCAATGCTGCTGGGCTGCGTGCTGCTGGGACGTGCCCTAGAGGAGCGCGCAAAATTGGCTGCCACATCCGACCTTGCAGCCCTTCAGGTATTTGCTGCCCCCCCCCTTCCCCGTAATGAATCCATGGGTCTACGCCATCCCAG
>QAXI01000459.1:747659-760851 GCA_004335615.1 Chloroidium sp. JM | reverse complement strand
CCAGGGCCCACACACACACCCCCCCCCAAACTCTCCTGCTGACACTGTCCCGACAACAAGCGAGCCTTGAATGGTTGGCGGGGTAGATCTGAACATGCTGCTCCATGCAGCTGGATCATAATAGACCATGGCCTTCAATCTTCTCTGATATATGTAGCCTTATGGGGAAGAGAGGGATGTTGTGCTGCCTTGCTGCCTGGTGAGGTTCTGCTGAATTTGTTTCTTGATGGGGTAGGTGCTGCTGGTCTGGAAGTATGCACCCATTGATGCAGCGGATGCGTACACCTCACTCATGGGCGGCACCTTCAGCGACGTTTCAGAGGCCCTACCCTACACTGCAGGACACCATGGGATCGCGTCAGTCATGAAGGTGGAAACATCTGCGCAGAGCATTGTTGTCAAAGCTGTCTGAAGCGTATTGCGACGTTGTGTGGTGGGGGATGAAGGACATATTCGAGCCAATGTCTTTGTGGCTCAGTCTGATTGCTCCTAAATTGGTGGCAGCATGAAAGTTTTGCACAGCTTCCCTTCGGCTTCTGTCCCTTCCTCGCTTTTCCTTCTTCTGCGCATTTGCGGGAGGTAGAGTCGTGCCCTTTTCTTGTGGCTGCTCAGACCAGGGCAGCACTTGGCAGATTCTCAAAAGAATTATCTCTTTGTATCGATCTCCAGGTTGGGCCGGGGGTGAAGGGGGTGAGGGAGGGGGAGTGGGTGATACCCCTGAAGAGCCACATGGGCACCTGGCAGAGCCTGGCCGTCGCAAAAGCCGCAGACCTGGTGGTCATCCCCAAGGAGTGCATGCCCGCAGAGTACGCCGCCCTCTCCGAGCAGCTCTGCCTGGCCTTCTGCCTCCTGGAGCAAGTCGGCAGACTGAAGGTGCCCCTTTTCCTAGCCGGCTGTGTGCCCCCTGGATGCCTAATATTCCCCCTCCCAGGACCGCATTGGCGGCGACCAGAAGCAAATGCCATTGGCTGCAGCTCCATGGATTGTGAAAATTCGAGGGGTCTGTCACGAAGTATTCAATTGTGATGTTCTCTTTGGGAGGCTCTGCACGTAAGTTGGAGTGAGTACTGTATTTAAAATCGTGCGACTAGGCATGAAACAAGGCCGCCAATAAGTGCAAATGTGAGTTCCCAATGAAGGTAAGGCTGCGTCATTTTGGAGGTCTGGTGTGAGATCATTGATCCTCCAGCATGGTATGGCAAGGGACCACTCCCTCGATCTTGAAGTACATTGACTTGTGCCATGCAGCCTGGGGACTGCGTGGTGCTGAACGCGGCCACCAGCACGGTGGGGCAAGCCCTCCTCCAGATCTGCCGCACCCTGCAGCTGCGCACTGTGGCGGTTGTGTCCAGCAGGGCCGGCTTTGAGAAGACTGACCTGTGGCTCAAATCCCTGGGAGCCATGGTCGTTTTGGAGGACAAGGGATCCCTGAAGGTCTTCACATTCCCCTCCTCCTCCTCCTCCTCCTCCACTCTCTAGAAACCTCTTGCCAGGCCTGCTGAACCTTTTGAGCGCAAGAGAGACTCTCTGAGAGAAGCTGACTTTTCATTCGGCGCTACAGGCTCTCTGTGACCTTTTCTTCTTCATGCCGATGCCGCCCTGCTTATTTGCCTGGATATCCTTGAACAACATCACCTCTTGATTCCCCTCAGTGGCAAACCGAGCCTAAGAATACATACAGCTTTGGACCTTGCAGATTTGGAAAAAAAAAATCCACTTTCAGCGGTTAAGCACTGCTGATGTGGAGGTGTGGCTCCGCTAGGTGCACTTCTGAGTGCACAGAACACTGCAGGGGGAACTGGAGAAGCTGCACTTCTTTGCCAAGCCAAAGCTGGCCCTGGACGCGGTGGGCAGCTCATCGGCCCTCAGAATTGCAGACACACTGGCAGAGGTACTGAACCCCCTCACCCAGCCCATTCGATGGCAGATGCAGCCCACCACCACCCGGCCATCCCAGCTCCCTCCCCCCATCCTTCACAGAAAAAAGCCCCATCCCGCTTCTACATTCCTGCAGGGAGGTCAGCTGGTCATCTACGGCTGCCTGTCTGGCAAGTCCCCTGCGTGGCCCTGGCAGAGCTGGGTGTTCCGCGCGCTGCAGGTGCAGGGCTTCAACTTCAGGGCCTGGATGGCCAAGAACGCCAGCAGGGTGGGTGGCATGATGGAGGCGCTGGGTGGCCTCATGAGGGCCGACCAGCTGCGCATTGCGATCACTGAGTATGTTCTCTCCCCACCGCCCCTCCCCTTTACAATTTCCCCCCTCTCCCTCCTTCTCTCCAAGGATTTGCTTTCATGCAGACCCCTGACTTACCAAGGGCTTTACATACAATGCCGATGTGCAGTGCTTGTCTAGGGTCTTTCATTGGATTGCATGGAAAAGTCACATATTACCCTCCCCCCCACCCCCGGCCACCCCCACCTATTCCTCCCCAAACAACTAACGAGGAATGTTTTCCAGTCAGTCTATCCACTTTAAGCATCCTCTGCCTATGTTCCACAACACAGTAAATTTAGACCTTTGTGGCACTGAGGTGCTTTTACATGGACCTTGGATGCATTTGTAGATATGACCTGGTGTCAGAGCTGGAGGAAGCCATCAGCCACGCGCTAGACCGGGGGACAAACACAAAGGCTGTGCTGCGCATGCCAGACGCAGGCATCCCAGGCGATGAGTGACACCCATACTGGGGTCATCTGCCGGCGGTGTCAAATTAGCCTGGCAAATATACGCAAATCTCCAAAATCAGCTCCTGCGAGTATGAGTGCTGAGTGATGTGGGGGTCGCAAAACAGGATCATGCAAAAGATTCTTGTGTGATACCAATAGAGTACATACAAGCCGACAGAGGAGGCCCATATGCAGCTTGAAGTACCGACACAGAGGGTCAACTTTGTTTTAGTGCGGATGATGGCCAGGGTTCAGGGCCTGAACTTCAGGCTGCCAAACTCGTCGGTGGAGACGTTCACAAAGTGGATGTTCAGTAGCAGTTCAAGCAAACACTTGTGTCTCCGGAGCAAATTTCCTGCCGCTTTCAAGACCTTTTCTACAAGTCTTCAAGTTTCAACAGACATTTGCTTCACCCAATGCCAGTAGTTTTCAGTGAGTGCAAATTACATTGTACATGTTGCGACAATACAGAATACAGCCCTCTAGATCTGGCAACACACTCAGAGCGATTTCCCGTCAGAAGTTCACTGTCAAGTAACTGGGAGGGCATGCTCACATTGCAGCCTGCTTGAACTGGCCAAGACGAGCAAGTTCTCTGCAATCTCCAGTGACTCCTGGAGAGACTCTGGAGGCTTGAGGATGGTCATTCCTTCCCAGTCCTAGCACAAACCTCGGATTCACCCCAATGCCGGCCACTCCCAATACTGCATGAACGCTCATGATGCTCCCGAATTGCGTTTACCCACCAAGTCAGGCAGTGGAGGGCCTGCAACTGCAGCAGCACTCGCAGAACCAGATGCCTTCCTTGGGTCGTCTTTCTCACTGTAGCCAGTGAGTCACTTTGACCCGCGGTGGGGGCCTCACGCAATACCACACCCACTGCTTCCCCTCTGCTGCCCATGCCAGCCAGAGAATCGGCGAGGCTCATGAAGTCTACTGCTCTATCCCCATCCGTGTCGCACGTCACAGAGGAGGGGAGCAGGCGAGATTCGTTCAGCGCCATGTAGCGCTGGACATGCCGGGCCAATCTCTGGAGTCTGCCAATCATTATCTCAAGGAGTGTGAAGTCCGTTTTGGGCAAGTTCCCACTGCGCCTCCACCAATCAAATCCTTCTGAGACCTGCATGCCGATCAACATCATCGTTGAGGCTTGATATCAGAAATTGGCTGACCCCGCTCAGTTGCACTGAACATGATTGAGGACATAGGTGCATCTTCACCTGCCGCCTAAATCTTTCCAAATCATGCTGCGTGATGGCTGAAAAAAGTAAATCAATGAAGCTAGGAAAGCAGGGCTGATGTGCAAATGGTGCAGGGTTTTCTGGTGGACAAATTAGGCTTCGCATACCGAAGACACAATCTGCCAGACCTCCGATTCAGGAGACCTCCTGTAAGACAAGCGAACCTGATGAGGGGCAAATTTTGTTCAAAATAAGATTGCCTTGAGCAAAGTCGCACCTTGTCGTTTCTTAGAATCATCATGAGATTGATGTCCGCTTGTGTGGCGCTGGCTAACACATCTGCAACCGCGAGGAACTCCCAATCCAGGGATTGGTGGAGGTGTGGGGCCAAAAGCTGATGGCCGTCAACAAGTGCTTGCATCGTGGCTGTTATGATGGCTACATTTGTCCATATCTGCATGTACAGCCATGCGATCAAAGCAGTGGGATATTCAGGTTTCCCTCGCTTTGTCAGTGTGGAACAGTGTGGACTTACCAATGAAGTTTTGTTGCAGTGTCCCACATGCGGTGTCAAAGAAATGATGAAGTCAAGAAATTTGTCTAGCTCCGCCTGGGTCTGCATGCACACGCTGCTCTCATCCAAGCTGTGTGTACCAGCTAGAGGATCAAATCTAAGGCCGGCTCCTGATATTTGTGCCTGCACACTTGGCCTCAAGGGAGTAGGTCCGGAGAGCATGCTATCTCTGTTGGGATCTACACATGCAATCAGGAAGCAAGATGGACAGCTAAGTGACAACTACAGTTACTACAACATTGGAGTGAAATAAAGCCCGACAGCACTCACATTGTACTCTGAGAAAGTTTGTTCCTTCCTGAGCTGCCGCTGGATGACCCTGATAGCCATAGGAGCAAACAGTCCCAGTCGAATTGCTCCTGCAAAGTAAGGATATGTACAGTATCCATAGATGGCATCTTTCAAAACCGCGCTGCATACAAAATTGACACTTGTTGCACCCAATTCTCCTCCCCTTTCACGCCCAAGCTCCTCACATTTACGAGTATGGAGCGATACACAGCCATGATACTCGGCCATCAGAGCATAGCTTGATTCAAATGAATCATAATTAAAGCTGACCTCTGTCCGCACGGGCAGTGCCAAAGGCATCAAACGGGCTTGTAGGTAATTTTCCGGCTTCGCCTCTCCGCCGCAGAATCCTTTCCTGCCAAATTCAAAATTATTGAGCCTAATGAAATATTCAATTCTTGATACACATCAAGGGCTCACCTTCAGGACCAAGAGTTGAGATGTTCATGAACTTTCGCACGTGTTGCCAACAATTCATTTCAGACCTCAGCAGGAGATAACAATCATGCATGAACGCAGAATACCTGAAATTGGGAGCTGATTTCCTGGGCCATGTCTTCACCATCACTCCTTCCCAGCAGCATGCATATATGTGGAATTGATGTATTTGCAGCCTTCCGGGTGTGGCAGGTGAGAGGGAATGATTGAGAGCGCTCTTCATGTGCTTCTACAGAGAAGACCTGCGGTATTCTGAAATCAACATGCAGACTACTTTGCAAACAGGAGATCAACTTTGCTCTCATTTATGTCGGAAGATAATACGACAGGTGAAAGACAATCATTGTGTTGTCCATTCTGAGGATTTGCTCAGACTCGAGGAGAAGTGCTTCGTAAGGAGAAGCTTGCCTGGGGAGGCAGATGTGTAATGATTGCCAGACACTCCTGTGCTGCCGAAAGGAGGAAATCACTGTCTGTCATGGGATTGCAACCAAACCTGCTCCACAGGTGGTCTTGTCCTGATCAAAAAGCAGCACTCTTTGTAAGACCAGAAATGTGAAGCTTTGCATTGATGCAAGCTGTCAATTTCGAGTTCTATGGGGTGCCTGTGACAGAGCGAACGGCATGTGCAGGGTCGAACTCACTTGCCATGTGCTGCAGTGTCATTGATGTCCGAGAAATGCTGCAGAGGCTGTGAGGATCCAGCTTTGCGAGTATGATCTCAATGACCTCCCCCGGGATATCGGAGAACTGGACTTGACAGGCAGCTTCAACATCTGCAACGCTTGGCATTTTCCTGCTTCGAAAAGTATTTGAGTGACCTTGAAGATTGGGACACAATGTCGACCAGGCTCGTGGATTTGCAGAGTTGCCGAAGTGACAAAATGGCACTGTACCTAGTCACCAGATCCCTTCCAAATCTAGTTCAAATTTGAAAGTTTTGCCAGTGTGTTTTACTACTATCAAATAGTTGAAAAGTTGGACTGGACTCCATCCAACTGGGTCAACGCAAAATTTGACTCCACAATCCCCAAACAGAACAGGGCAATTTGTATGGCAGTTTCTTGATACTGGAGGTAGTACCCCAAACAAATAATGAACGAGCGTTGCACTGACCCTGAACGTGAATGAGCAGTATGAAGATAATCTTATGATATGAAAACTCAAATCTGTTGCATAATGCCTCAGAAATACCGTACAAAGATCCAATTTCCTGGCAAAGATTTCTCTACATTCATACTGTGTTGCAAATAAGGGCTGCCAAGCTACTTTGAACTTGCATACTGGGATATTGGGCCGTGATCCTCCTTCTCTCCGGCATGCATCCATGCTGCCTGGATGGTGTTATGCAGAACAGCTGCATGAATGGTTCAGCCTTAGTAATCCAGCACAGTCATCATTCAGGAGTTGAAGACAATTGGCATGCTCAAAATTCCAGCTGGACACAAATTTGGCTCTGCAACGAGACTGAGGGTTTGCAAGGGGTTTGAAAACATCATAAAGTTTAAATTTGGACCGGGCCTTAGAAAAATGTTGGATATGCAAGAGCAGACTTGGAAAATGTGCTTGAAATACTGGACATATGCCATTGTCACGTCTGCAATCAAAAATTCAGTGCAAATCCGAGAAGCGAAAGGAAATGACTACCTGCAATTGTCATAGGTCCTATGCCGCCAGGAACAGGGGAGATAGCGCCTACAGCAAAAGTGGCTCTCTTGACACATCCCACTAAGAGCATTTGGGCCAGGATCCTGGATATGTCGAGAGCATTTGGGCCATAATCCCTGATATGTTGAAAGCATTCCCATATTCCTTGAGTGCAAAGCACTTCAATCATTGAGGTAATCAGCCCAATGCATGCCAATGCAGCTAATTTTCCCCCCTTCCCGCGCCCCTGCACAAAGGGAGAATTCCTAAAACCACCCCCTTTCCCCTGGGCTTCCTCTTTCAAACACCGGCCGGACACATCCGCCGGCTTCATGTCTATACGTTGATCATCATCTACGCATGGGTGCTGCAAGCATGACCCAAATTCAGGGACACCTCACCTGCGACCTGAGACACCTCCTCAAAGGCGACGTCTCCCACCACGCGACTGTGGCCATCCTCGGCATCCACCACGTTGATCCCCACGTCCAGCACCACAGCCCCGGGCTTGACCCAGTGCGCCTTGACCAGCTGAGGATTTCCCACAGCCACAACCAGCAGGTCGGCCCGCCTGACGGAAACACAGGCGGTGAAGCGACACGGTCTGGCATTCGCTGGCGGTGCACAGGGCTGGATTGACAACCCTTTGCACCCACACCAGGAAGAAGAGTGGCTCCCCGGGCAGCCCAGTTGCTAACATCACAAAAGATGAGGACTCGCTGGAAGCCGACGAATTCATGCAAAGCTCGCTGAGTCCCATAAGGGAAGTTGTGTGGGCGCATGGAATTGCAGGCATTTCAGTGCTCTGAAGACAAGCACCCTTTGCTCATCATACAAAACCACTCTACAGCAATTGCGCATCATTGAGTTAAGAAGCATCCTTAATCTGCTGGAGAACTTTTCTCTCACAACCCCCCCTCCCTCTTGGCCACCAGTGCCTCCTTCTCCCCTGTCAAATCTTCAGGGCCTCCTTCTCCCCTGTCAAATCTTCAGATCTCGTGGCCCCTCAAGCTTGCCCGAATGCCCTGCTCGTACTCCCTGTACAAGACTTCAAAACCTATCTGGCCCTCACCGTGTGATGGAGGCCAGGTCGAACGACTCCGAGCTGCGTGAAGTGTGGCTGTCCCCCTGCTGCACGTTATCGTTCCTGCTGGCGGAGGGCCCCAGCCCCCCCTCCCCTCGTTGCTCGCTGCCGCCCCCCCCCTCTGGCGGCTGCCCCTGTGGCCCCGGCAAACGCGGGAGGCAAACCTGGGCTGCCGCCCTCTGTGTGCCCAGCTTCCAGTCGTCAAACAGCGCTTGCATGGACGGCCGGCTGCAGAATGCTTATTTGGCAATGCTGTCTTGTACAGCTCTGACAAGGCTTCAGTCCTTACTCTTTCCCGCTTGAGACTCCACAGCGGCATGTGGTGGGTAAATGGGGGAAATATGGTGGTCTGGATGGCAGCTGGCAAAGTGACTGTAAATCAACATACATGGGTATGGGAATGGCGCAGCCAGTGTCTAGCATTTGTCATATAAACGCTACAAATCTATTGTGTACCTTGTATACAATACAGGGTTTGATGCAGAACGTGAGGTCGAATGGAGCGCTCAGGAATCAGCAGGCTTCTTCCAAACATCCCCTCCACCACAATTTGGAGTCTTGGTCCACCCCCCCCCTTCCCCACCCCAACCAGCAACTCTCTCAGACAGTCATATTGGGCAGATGTAGCGGAATAGGATGCAAAACCTGCAGATGGTGTGGGCAGCGATCCCGCTGTCGCGCAGCAGCATGGCCAGGGGTGTGCCAACAACATTGCTATCGCCCATTAGCACCGCCTCCTTGCCCGCCAGGTTGATTTCGCTGCGGGTGATGAGCTCCATGATGCCCAGTGCGGTGCACGGGATCAGGCTGCGCTGCCGGTTCTGCATGATCAGCCTCCTGCTCCACCACACAGCTCAGTCCGTCTCTTTACCCAGAATACTCTTGATCGTACATGTGATCACCGCCCACATATGACCCCAGAATTAGACTCCTGACCTGTACAATGCTCAGTGGGACATTCGGCTCAGAAAGTCCTTGCAGGCAGCACCAGAATGCATGCAAGGATGATATAATGTCCTGCGCTACCCAGACTGGTGGATGAAGGAAGGAGTTTGTAACCAAAATGGGATGAGGAAGGGGAGGGGCAGGGGGGGCTTCTGGCCAGACCAGTCACAGAAGACAAGGGACTCTGAAAGGCAAAGGTTGATAGAAGGAGGGAAAGGGGGGGGGATAAGGTGGTCGTACCCAACATTTAACGGATGGAAACCATCGACATCCTTGCTAGGATCGAAGGAGTCGATGACTGCCTCCTCGTTCAGGTGGGCCGGCAGCGGCAGCTGCACCAGCAGCCCATCCACGTGCTCCAGCCCGCACAACCTCTTGACCACCTCCTCCATCTTGCGCTGCGAGATGTCGCTGCCCAGGCGCTCCACGCGGGTGGCAATGCCCACCTGTATTTGGATGGGAACTCCTGTTTATGCAATGTGGGTGATGAGCATCTGTGAGTTGTTTTCTTTTCATGCCAACATGTCGTTGGTGACCTTATCAGGCAGGGTGGCTCTAGCTGCTTTGATATTTGGGCTAGTAGATTCTTGTTGTCATGGCTCCTGGAGATTGTGAAAGGTCACATAGTTTCAGGTGCATCTGCCAAGGCAAAGGACTGTGTGCACTTGTCTCGGTACTCAAGCCTTGGGGAATCCAGCAATCAACTGCGTATGTCGTGCTTATTGCCTGCTGGATCCTCCAAGCACAGAGGCTCCTGTTCAAGCCAAGAAAGCATGGAAAACATGCAGCAACGACAGTGTCTCATCAGACATCGAGCCATATCTTGATCAAATAGAGAGGCAGCTGCCTCTCTGCAAGCTCCCCCTACCCTTCAGTCATTCCCACTGAACAAAAGGGAGTCACCCTTGCTGCAGCCTCCTCTTTCCTCTGCACGTACAGATTGCTGTCTGGGCGATCCCCAACAATCACCACTGCCAGCCCTGGGGGCCGCCCCAGCTTCTGCGCAACTGCTGCCGCTTCCTTCTTCAATCCAGCCTGCCATGCCTTTGACACTCCTGCCCCGTCCAAAATGGCAGCCTTTGCTGCAAACAAAGAAGGCACTGCGCATTCCCTGCTACATTGATGAGTGGCGAATCTCAATGTTCACGAGGTGCAGTGCCAGAAGCAAGGCTTGAGGGATGGAAACCCAGTGATGTTCACTAGATGCAGTGCTAGAAGCAAGGCTCTGACAGGTGGAATCCCAGATGCAAGCATCACAGGAGAACTTGTGCTGCTGAAATTGACACCCCCCCCCCCGCCCCCCGCCATCTGATACCAAAACAACTGCAGATCCCACCAAGCCACTTCTTAAATGAAATCAAAAAGCGCGATCAAGCTTTTATTCTTCAATGATTGCTGCCAAAATAAACTCTTATCGGGCATTAGTAACAGTGGCATGCCTTTCTCCTTCACTTGCGAGGCGAAGAATCGCCTCATTGCTCCTTCGTGCTCACAAGATCAATCCAGAAGATTCATGCAAACCGCTCGCTGCCATTCAATGAGTCAGAATTTAAATTGACACGCACTTTCTCAAGTGTACTGAATTATCCTGCTTCGAATTTATCGTCGCGCAGCCTCTATTCTCTTAAATTCACATTGGAACATACAGCGCTGTGGCCTTCTGAATCTGCTTTGCATTGAAAACTTGCGGGCTGTAGGGTTTAAGGTTGAGCCCCGACGCTTTGAACTTGAAGAGAGTACGACCAGAATGCAGAAGGCGTATGGCACACGAGGGGTACAGAGTCCTTCCAGATCGCGAGGCTGGAAGTTTGGATGTCACCGAAGGGGTGCATGCAGCAAGTCTGGTGGGTCACCTAGGACCTTGGATGTGATGAATTACATTATAATGGAGCCACTCTTGCGTGCATGATGAGGGATAATTACAGTCTGTGGCAAACTTCCTGAGCAAGCTTATGGAGACTGCACTGAGTGCAGGTGAAGGAGGCTGCCAGCGTCGACCTCCGATTTCTGTCATCCCTCTGGGCGCTTCTGGGGCTGCTTCGGCCCTATGCCGCACTCCTGCTCCCTCTTCTGGCAGTGCTGGAGATTGTCATCAATGCACAAGGTATTTAGGCCCCCCCTCCCTCCCACCCCCCTTTGGCAAGGATGCGCATGCACTAAATGCTAACAAGATCTCACGGCGTGCCTGTCGCCGCAGTGGGGAAGATCACGGGCAGCTACTATCGCATCCTTCTGGACAAGGAGTGGCAGGCTTTCTGGAGGCTGACAGGGCTGTCGGCGCTGCTGTACGCCGCAGCCACGGGCGTGCGCTCTACCACCTTGTGGCTGTCCGGGATGCTGGCCGTCAGGTAAGTACATGACAAGTCTGTTGCCTTCTGAGCTTCAAATTCTGGGAATCTGTTTGCCTGGTCGCTTCCAGGGCATTTGCTGGGGCTTTTCTCTTCCAGGACCCTTATCTGTCCAGAGAATGTCTCTGAAACTTCACCTTGGGTGCATGAAAACTAGCATGTGAGGTTGTTGTCGACGAGGAGTTTCCTCTTGCAAACCTGCTGCATAACGCCAGAACATCCCTTTCCCTCCCCTTCCTGCCTCCCCTGCCTTTCCAATACATCACTCAGCTGCTGGTGCAGGTGGCGAACGGTCTTGACAGGCAGCCTTCAGCAGCAGTACCTGTCGAAACCCGGCCTGCACGGCCTTTCGACCAGGTGTGACAACCCGGACCAGCGCATGGTGCAGGACGCCTCCCAGTTCTGCCAGCTGGCGACCTCAATGGCGGCCAGCCTGGCAGCCACACCATTCAAGATAATCTACTACAGCGTGTGGACTCTCCTCCCTCCTCATACCCGACTACACATTCTCCCATCCCTGTCCTCTCTCGCGCTTTGGTGCATTGCATCTCTTCAGAAATTTCTGTCTGTTTGTTGTGCTGACCTGGACTCAAGAGGGATCTTGACAGGGCGGAGTCTCTGGTGGATTTCTGAAAGGTGCTGCCCATCATCACCTCTCAGCTCGCCCTGATCAGCATGCTCTGCTGAGACTTTCTGTTGTTGGCACAGGTGTGGATGCTGAGGGTGACCTTCTGGCCAGCCCTGCTGGCGGTGTACGGCTTCTTCCTAGTAGGAGTGGTAATTCAGAGGTCCGCATGCAGACCCTTCATCTTCCACAGGGACACATCCTGTCAATGTTCACATGCTTGGTAAATTGCATGCCTGCAATTTTTGCTGCCTTCCGGATCTTGCTGGACTTTGGAATATCTTAGCATGATTCTGGCAGATTTGTGATGTCCTCATTTCACCAATTTCACCACGCTTGAAAGGGGAAAAGAGAGGACACGCTACAGATCCTGGCTTGAGACAAAATCACAGAGAGATCAGCCTCCTCCCCTTAAATTGGCAGGTGGGTGATGGGTCCGGTGGCGGCACTGGTGAATCACCAGGAGAGGCTAGAGGGCAACCTCAGGTTCTCCCACATGCGCACGAGAGCTCTCAGTGAACAGGCATTCTCTCTTGCCTCCCGCCTTTGCTCATCCTGTCAATCGTTATGTAATAACATCAAGCATCAAATCCTTCCAAAGCTTCAGCCGGTTGAGTAGTGATCGTGAAGACAGCAGGGGGCCAATGCCACCGCTTTCTGCATGCGTTTGTCGTCTTTGCGGAGCTCAGTGTGTATCCTCTATTTGCAAAGTTGAACAAGCTACGCACATCAACAGCTGACTTAATATATAGAAGTCCCTTGTATCAAATTCAGGGAGAGTGGGTCCAGGCATTAGAGGAATGGCGAAGAAATGTGCCTGCAGATAGCGATGTGGGGCGGCTATGCGCCGGAGGCAGCTTCTCTGCAGCTACGCCTGTCAGAGGCTGTTGGTAATCAAACACGCCTGGTGATGTGGCGCTGGTTGCTGAGTGCGGTGACCTATGCCCTGGACTACTGTGGAGCAATTTTGAACTTCGTCTGCGTTGCACTGCCCATTGCCACTGGTGCGGTCTTGTCCTCAAATAATTTCCGTGATTCTGGACTGTATATGGAGGGAATTTAGATGGAGTCCCCAGGGGAGGGGGAAGTGGAAGCGCATATGGACGATGAAGTCTGGGAGTGAGGGAATAGGACAGCTATTGAGGCCAGCTGCGGCTTGCAGGTGCAATAGGGCAGGGAGGAGACAGCGGAGAGACGGCACAGCAGATCTCAAACGCCTCGTTCGCCACCCTGTCGCTCATCTACAGCTTCACCGAGACCCTCAATCTCTCTGATGACCTGGCCACACTGGCAGGATTGACTGCCAGGGTGTCGTCCCTGAGGAATGCAAGCCCCTCCTTGCCCCCCCCCCCACCACCTGGGTTTGGAAACACGGGGCCATGCACATAAAAATCT
>QAXI01000459.1:723410-743436 GCA_004335615.1 Chloroidium sp. JM | reverse complement strand
GGGGGGGGGGGGGAGCCTGCCGTTGTTCGGCAAATACTGTCAACCTGCCTTTCCTGGCCCATCAAACAAGGTTTGAGCTTTTTGGCACCATTTTGTTAAAGCCATTAGGCAGCCGCAATCCTGTTTGAACATCAGGACCTAATTCACCTCATGCTATAGATGTGCATACTTTCAACCAATCGTTTGCGCACTGGTCCCTTGGTCAGTTCTTGGTGAGACATCAGATCACCTTATGAAGCACCCATATTGAATGGCCGACATTGCACAATTCTTCCCTGCAGGTCGTCTTTGTGCCGCAGAGGCCCATGGCCGCACCCGGGCCTTCCCTGAGCGAGCAGGTTGTCTATCCCTCCAGCGCGCCGGCAGACCCCTGTCACCTGGGGGAGGTGCTGCAGGCCGTGCAGCTGGGCCACCTGCTGGCGAGGGTGCAGGGCAGCTGGGAGCAGACGCATGACTGGCAAGGCGAGAACTGGCTCTTTGCTGATTGCACCATTCCTTGAGCGCTGGGCATTGGGGATGAGACAATCTTGAAAGGCAATCTCCCCCCCCTCAGAAGATGTTGTGAGGGACGGAGTATGTTTTAGAAGACGTATGCTGATGACCACATACTATTAATGGTGTAATAAGCAAGAATCCTGCCTGATGGTAGAGACCAGTAGTGCTCCCTGCTCATTGTGGGGCTAGCAACTCAGGGGATACACCGTCTAAAGAGCCACAACTTTACTCCTTTCCCCCAACCCCATTGCGTGAGCAACCCTGAACACACAACAAAAGGACCCCCCAAAAGACTTGCGCTTGTCACATCGCCTAAATGTTCTCCCCAAATAGGCCTTTTGTGCAGGTGAGCTGTCCCCTGGGGAGCTGCAGCGGCTGGCTTTTGCCAGGGTCCTGCACCAGGCACCCTGCCTGGCCATAATGGACGAACCCATAGCTGCAGTGGGCGCCGAGCAGGGGAAGCACCTTCTGGGGCTGCTGCAGAAGGCCGGCATTGCCGTCCTGCTGACGGGCCAGCTAGGGTGCCCATGTGCTGAGTACACCTACAAAGTGCTTGTACTGGATGGCGATCGACGATATTGAGGGTATTTAGCGGGTTGTCATGGAAAATATTGAGAACTTGACAGTGAAACTAATGGAACTGCCAGCCTGTTATGAACTCATACATCAAAAGCAGCATGAAATTATGAATTTAATCACGTTGGCATGGCTGTCGATTCTAACATTGACTTTGATCGCCCGAGCCCCCAGTCTCAGCCGAGGGAGAAACGAAAGCCTGATTATCACAAACTGGTGCCTCTGATCTACGCTCCAGCTCTACCGCTTCGTGAGTCTCCAGTAAAGCATCGGATTGAGATGTGCGTGCGATCTTGTCCTGCTTTGTGGGATATAATTGTTCACTATATTTTGTGATGCAGTTCGTCTTGGTCTGAATAAAAGAGTCACGCCAGCGACACGGGACAAGGTATTTGCCCTTGCTGTGGTGACAGCGCTTGCACACGCCGGGTGGATCATGAGTGGAGATTCAACCATGTGAGCTAGGTCTTAGGGTTCTATACCTTGGGCTGGATTCGCAAATTGGGCGCTTGTACCTTGGCTGAATTCGAAGCGAGAGGAAGCGAGAGGTCTGCATCGTCCAAGGAAGCCATCATGATTCGAAGTCCAGCTTTCAGCTCCAGCACTGTCCGTTCTAATACACCAAGATGCACGCGGGGCACACTCGTGGTTCGCGCTGCTGCTGGGAGAAAGGCCAAGCAACAGCCACAGCTGCTGTCCAGGTGAATGCTTTTATATTATTCACAATAACAAGTTTCAACCAGGTATCAAATCATATATGACGACAGGCAAGGACATTCCGTATCAACTGTTGTGCGTGTGTTCAGGGTGGAGGAGTTGAAGCTGCTCTCGCAGATTGAGCAGGTAGAGCGCAGCATTTGTGCTTTGCAATACCCCCTCTTGCTTGCTCAGCCGGTCTCTGCATGTCCAGTAAGGTTGGCTGAAGTGACGAATTCATTTCTTCTGTGTAGTCTGGCCTGCTGTCCAGACTGGAAAAGCAGGGTGAGACTCCTGCTGACATACAGTTGATAATGAACCTCCTCAAACATCAATTGACGTTGATTCTTCAATTAATCTGTTGCATTTTGGATTGTGCTAATGGTGATCTTCGACCTGCTCTGACCCCGCCGACACTGCAGGTGTGACTCTGAGTGGGATCGAAAAGGCTGGGCTGCTCACGAAAGCAGAGAACCTTGGTCTTCTGTCAGCTGCATCTAGCCCGTAAGTGCAGTCATCCAAACATGCATTAACTCGCCTCTCATTGTAAACTCAGCTTCCTGCGCAACAATCTGCCTCGGCAGAAGCTGTAATTTCATGCCTGTAATTTGCAGGGGAACCCCGACCCTTTTGTACACCTTGTCCATTCTTGGGGTTGCAGCAGCTGCTACGCTGGTGTACTTTGTTCCTGACACCTCAGCTGGGGAGATTGCAGTCCAAGTGCTGGGCGCTGGTGTTCTGGCTGGAACAGCAGGAGCAGCCTTCTATGGGGCCAACCTTCTCAGCTCATTGCAAAGGGCCATCTGAGGGGTTCTTACCTGCCAACGTAGCATATGATCTATCTCTAGAACTGCAATAACTCGCTGCATAGCTAGTGCTTTGTGGGAAGAAGTAAATAGCAGCTTCTGAAATTTCAGAGGCTCAATGTGTAGTGTATGGGTTGTTGGTGGAGGAATTGCTGTTGACTCATGAGTGCAGAGAAGAAAGAGAAACAGATCGCTGACGGAATGGAAGATTGCTGTAAGTGTGGCCCTTGCAGGCCGGTTGCCATTTTCATTAGGTGCTTGAATTGCACGCACGCCAATACTGCAAGACACCTCAGAGCAATCCTCAAGAAATTAGCACATATCGTCAAAGCAGGAAACCTAAATCAGCAGACAATCCCACAAAATTCCAAGCTCGAACAAAGAAATGGAGCGCCATGTCACAACATAGCTCCTCCAGGCTGGAACTCGAGCACACTCGGTGTCAGCGATTAGAGCGCTGATGCTGCAGAGCTCCGCTGCATCTGAGGCGTGATCCCATGGTTCAGCAGCTGCGATGTAGCCGACAGGGCATCATCCAGGTTGTGCACATGCTGCAAAGAAATCCAAATTTCAGGCAGGTCACAAAAAAGTTCAACCAGGAATACTCCACAGTCCCCCTCCGTGCGCTGACTGAGAATGGCAGCACTCGCCCTGTAAATGCTCCCTCCATTTTCTGGTTTCTCCACATTTGTTTGCAGACATAACAACCATGCGACGGCAACCATTCTGCTGGATCCCATGTCTGCACTCCGTGCCTTCATTGATCCATTCCTCGAGTTTGGCAGGGCATGCATTCTCCACGGCAAATGCACAGCAATTATGTCGTCACTTCCCAGGCCCAAGGGCAGCGGGCCTCACAAAGTCAAAGCCAAGGCGCTCCACACAGTACTCGTTGCCGTGGCGGATGCGCACGTCCGTGCCCAGGCGGTCGATGGAGATGAAGGCCGCGTCCTCCGCGGGCTGGTTGTTGTGCGACATCACCTTCCTCAGCGCCTCCGCGTGTGTATCATTCAGGACCTGCGCCACCGCCGTATCTTTCAATGCCAGCGATTGGCAGCCATCTGGTGTGGCCATTGTTGGCCCAGAGGATTCAGGCCTCCTCACCCATGATCCCCCGGCGCTCTCCTCACTCCTCCGCCCTCCATTTGCCTACTTTGAGTACCAGAATAAGCATGTCGACCTCACTTCACATTTTGTTTTCGAGTGGCTACACCTGGATGTGCTATCCCGTTAATGGGATATATGGCAGGGGCGACTAGCTAGCCCTGAAATTGCAGCCACATATTTGGTGAATTTCTTGTATGTACTCTTCGCAGGTTGCCAATCCTTAACTGAAATTATCAGTGAATGTGGCAAGGAAGAGTCAAGTCAAGGCCTCCCACACAATATTATCTCAGTTCTTGTCTTGACAAGCTTCTTGTCTTGGCCCAACTCAATGGCCAATCTGAGAAAGCACCCACCCATCTTCCCCCTTCCAATCGCAAGGCATGTAGGTGCATGTATTTGATGAGTATCTGAATGTCTAGATAAGGATGCAAGTCGCATCTGTCTGTATCAACGATGTATCTCATGACAGCTTCATTGAGCTAGAATCTTGATTAATTCATGTTAAGGGGCTATTGGGCAAAGAATTTGTACGACATCTATCCAAACAGAGAGATTCTGCTGCCCTTCGTCCAATTTTGAGGTACAGAATAAGACCCTGCTGGCTTCTGCGTTTTTCCAACACAAGCCAAGTCAATTCTCTAGCAACTGATGGCAGGGGGCTTAGACTTGACTGAGGGATTTGAAGAATTCTACATTTCCCATGCAAGTTTAGGAAACCTACCTCATCACCTCGCATCAGGTGGTAGATGGACATTTGGGAGGCATCCAATGACATCAAGAGAAGATGGCTGCAGCCCATGCCAATGGTAATACTTGCCTGCCAACCCTTGTATCAGATCCTGAGGTTGGCATGGGGTTTACCGTGCGAGTTCTTTTTCCCTCCCCAAACACAGGCAATAGGCATTCCTTACCAAGATATAAGAATATGACAGGCAGATTGCGGTGGCCCATTCAAATGGGTCAATGTGCCTTTCCCATTTGTTAGACGAGGAGGTGGGGGGCCCAGAGAGGGGGGACCAGAGCAAATGTTCACCTGCAGGGTTTTGTGGGGATTGTCCAGCACGATGCTGTCCGGGGAGGTGGCCGCGTACTCAGCCACGTCCACCCACTGCACGGTGCCGAAGCCGCCGACAAAGTAGATGTCGGAGATGCGGTGCATCCTGAAGAAGATGTTGTTGCCCATCACCCACCCGTCCTTGCGCTCTGCAGCCTGCTTCTTGTTGAAAATCTGCACGCCAGATCCCCTTTGCCTTTCTGCACCTGTGCAACTGGCGTTCAAGCTGCACATGGAAATGGAGTATGCCTGGAACAGCAGGCAATGAGAATCCGCAGCCTTGATGGTCGGAGAGGATTGAGTCTCCAACCTCCCCAGCGGTGCTACATTCAGTGACCAAATCTGGGTTGGGAATATGCTGAGCCTATGATCCGGCACGGATGGGAGGGGATTTGGGGGGAGGTGAGGACAAGGGGATGATGGGGGGGGTTTCGGAGAGGTCGAAAACTGCTCACCTCTTTGGCATGCCCCTGCAAATTAGGCGGCAATTGGTAGACATCCCCAAAGATAGTCACACGAGCGTTGGCCAAGCCCGACCACCCTGGCAGCTGCACAATCTGCAGGGCAGCATATGCGCTTGAGACTGCCCTATTCTCAGTCGCAAGGGACCGCCTGGCAGCAAAAGCCTCGAAAATCTCGATTGCACTCTGCATCACAGAACGGCCAGTACATCTAGATCCCACATTCCCACAAATCCACTGGACATTCCTGCATACAACTGTCTCTGCCTCCACGGTGCGTGCAAGATGGAGAGGATCAGCCTTAACGGCTGCCAAGAATGGATGCTCCCTGCAGAGACGTGCATGACAGCCTGCAAGAATAGTGATTGCCACTTCTAGGGTGGAAACGTAAAACGGCCGAAAGGAAAGGGCTGACCAAAAAGCAGCAGCTGGCTTCCTGGATCTCAAGCATGTGGAGATTTCATGGGGTTGGGTGGGGGGGGGGGGGGGGGTGTCTCACCAGGGAACAGCGGCTGTCCTCCTGGATGTTGCGTGTGTGGATGGCCAGGGGGGACAGGCAGAAGATGGGGAAGCCCGACCCGTCGCTGGCGAAGTCCGTGAGCGTGCCGAACGGGAAGCCGGCCCGCCGGTGGTGCATGTTGGACATCAGGGTGCACAGGTGGGCGATCTTCGCCTGCTCCACCTGAAACACCACACACAGAATTGCGATGGTGCGGCAGACAGCAAGGTCTGGTTGACTGATTTCAAAAGGAGCTTCGCCAAGGTAACACATGTGTGGCATGCTGACTGGAGTATCTGACAGGTGTCGGTGGTTCCAAGCTCTGAGCCTCTTGGTCTTGTTCACGAGGCACATGGTAAAGCATCCTGGTGAGATTGGCGCTTGAGCTCATAGTCGAGTGATAGCCTTGATTGAGCATATGTTCGATAGCTTTGCTATGGTAGCAGCAGCCCTCAATGCTCCTTGCATTCTACCCCATGAAACACTTATCCTTTCCTCTTTCCCACCCACGAGAGAATGCCGCATAATTGCCCTCTGAGAAATGCAAATGCGACTGGTAGCAGTTTAGAACATTGAACCAGGCCGGCTGGTTCAATATCCTAATTGCTGCAATAAAAATCTTTTGAGTTCTAGCTGTTTTTGTGAGGGTCCAGCCTTCAACGATAGAATTTGCCAATCACTCCCCTACCTTCTTTCTCAACTGCCCTATGACCATCGCTATCATACATTTGCGTTCCCCAGGGGTTTCGTTGTATTTAAGCGACGCTTGACATGAGCCTGTTCACTGCACCAGTACCTGAAAAGGAGACCTACCAGATTTCTGACAGCCAGGGCTGGAGAAGGCAGGTCATATCTGGCAGTCGCGTTCTTGATACTGCCGTAGTGCGTGCTTTTCCCCACTCCTGTCGGTGCAATAAGAACGCCCTTGGAAGGAAGACCGGGGAGCTCCGCTGCATTACCTGCAGGTAGTGAGTGCAGAATCCGGTGTGGCAATGTTCATGGCCAAACTTCCTGAGAGCAGGATCTTCGGCAGCATGAGATGATGCCTACGATATGCCAAATCTTCGGGTCACAGCGACATGCAGAAGTTGACAACTGACATATTGGCAGTCGTTTCCCACCTTTTTCGGTGTCTGAGCCTTGCTTTGACTCAGCAGCCGACCCCTGCTGCGCTCCAGAGTCTGACGCTGCTCTTACTCTCTCTATCTGGGTTTCCTGCTTTCTAATCGCTATCAACCTCTGCTTTTGGAAAGGACTTGAAAGCAGCAGCAATTTCCTATAAACTCCAAAATGCCTACAATGTCTAGTGTTCAACTGCGTGTGATTGAAGCTTGCCATACATAAATTAGTGACAGCTCAAAAGATTCTTTTCTCAGAGCAATTTACAAGTGAGAAGAATAATGAGAGTGCGTATAAAATGCCGTCCGAAATGCAGGAAAACGGCTGTGGCTGCAAAGATTTGGAAACATGCAAAAGTGCTATCTGAGTCAGCTCTTACCCTGGCATTTGCTAACGCCTTGTGCTTTCAGCAAAATTTGCTCGAGTACATTTGAGAGGATGACAGGAAAGGTAGTCGAGAGTGACGAGTCGCCCGACCTCTGGCTCTCAGCGGTACGTCTGTATTCACCTGGCAGCAATAATTTTCTCGTTACTTGGCCTTTGTTTCAGGAGCACTGACGATTCCTGGACGATGACTCTATTTCTCAGGAGAATGAATGGCCTGCGTATGACCTCACAACCTGATCAATTCTGGATTCAACAATGGTGCAATGTGTGCAGGCACACAACCCCGTGCCTGATGATGCCTGGGAATACCAGATCAGGAAGTCCCTGAATGATGCGGCATACAATGGCTTGCAGTACGTGCCATACTGCAGTACAATGCCTGTCCAAGAGAAGTGCGACGATCCCAGGTTCATGTGGGTGAGACGATATTCTTACCATCACATGCTCATCTCATTCTCTTCCAGAGAGCCTGGGATTTGCTTTGATGATTGTGCCAGTTCTCTGTTGAGGTCTCAAGGGGAAGCTGAAGCAAACGGCTGTCAATTCTCAAATGTCTGATTACCGTGCAGAAGAAGAAGACAGCAGGGGGCCACTAACAACAATTGAATGCTATCCCCAGCATGACACCTTGGGACTGAAAAGTCTGTCGGATTGCTGTCACCTTCGTCAAGCTTGGATTCAATAGACATTCATTTGCAATGTTGCGGTGCAAAGAAAGACTCTGATGGGGGAGGATGTCTCTAACAAGTCTTGCACGCTTTTGCTGCAAGGGTACTGGGGTCCCCGGCTTTTGTTGCCTTCAGTGCGTTCACCTGTGCAAACCATATCAAAATGTAGAATTCTTGAGTACAGCACATGTAATGAAAGTTTGATGGCCCAAAAAACTGAAGGCACAGTCCATCAGGATTGCTTTTGGTCAACTTTTAGACCAGTGTGCTGTCCGCTACTGTCATCTTCCAATGCATAGTGCTTTTGAAGCAGATTGCCAGAGATTCAACAGGGCGAACCCGAACTAAATCAAATTTAGAACACTGTGTGGCCCCCATGAACAATCGTCTTCCAAGCCACACAAATCTGCGCAATGCATAGAAGTGTACCTCTTGTTGGAGGTCTGCATCTGCCTTAAGCAAGGTCAGGTAGTCCTGCAGGCTGTGCTCCAGCAGCAGCCATCCCTCAGCCTCACCATACCCTCCCAGCGACCTCACTCCAGAGATTCCGGCCATGCTCTGACTGCTGTCTGCAGCATCTCCTCAATGTTGTTCCAGAATCCACACCCTCGCCGGACAACTCACCGATGCAAGGCAGCAAATGTGTAAGTCACACTGGTTGTTCGATCTTTGCTCTCTTGGATTTGCCTCTTCGGCGCAGACACATCGTAATTGGCAACCTCGAAGCATCACAAATTGAGCATGCTGTTGGGCACCCTTCTGTCGGGCAAGGAATGGGTAGGCGAGCACCCCACCCGGGGGTGTGAGCATCTGCACTGTGCATGCTGCTGTCTGGCTGAGGGTGTCTTGCAGGCTGTGTAACGTCTCTCCCTTCAATTTCTGCACCTGTGGCAGCCGTGTGGGGTAAGTGCCGAAACTTCTGTATTGTCAGCTCAGCCAAAAGAATCCCTCAACGAATGCAAGATAGACTTGGACACGTATTGCATGCGAGATTTGTGCTCCTTCAGAGACTCAAGACACTGTGTGTAAGGGGTAAATTGGGGGGATAGGGGGGGGGGGGCTTTCAAACGACAGCTTCTTGGTGGTGGGCGGCATCAATTCCAATCTCAGCGTCAACCCTCAGATGTATTGCAGAACATCACAGGGAGATATGCTTCTCTTCAAACACGGCTTTCCAGCCCACTGTATCATGATTAAGAAAGAGCAGGAAATCAGGCGAGGGACTATCTTGAGCTGACCAACAAATTGAGGCCAGAAAGGCTGTGACCTTTTTGACTGCTTCCTTGCAGCTCAGCAATAGTCCCACGAACCGTTCCTCCCCGTTGGCAACCACTACAGGGGGCTTTCCCGATGCCTTGCAGATCTGGAACACCTTGCTCTTTTTGGGAATTTTGAGATATTTGGAATTCGAGACCTCTAAGACAATCAACGATGTAGTCTCAAGATTTAAAATGGGCAGTTAAAATGCACAAGCCATATGATACATGTGTGCTTGGCATCACCTACCTGTCACAATGCTAGTCCAAGCACAAAGGGGTGCGGGGTCAGGAATCACCTCCCTGAAGGTCTGGTTGTTCTTCCTCTCGAAGCTGGCCTGCTTCTCCTTCTGGTGACCGATGTTCTCCACCAGTCGCCTGCAATCATTCGTCAGCCGCCGATTCTCCTCTGCGTACCTCTTCTCTGAGACGATGTACTTCCGCTGCAGACGGTCAAACCTTCAGCAGAATAAACCCTCCTTTCCCCTCTTGAAAATCATCCAATCATCGGGCTTCCAAAGCAATTTGCACCTGCTCAACAGCAAAGACCTTGCCCAGAGCGGAATTTTATCCGCCCTCTGCTTGGAAGCCAGCTGACCAGGCTTCTCATCGCTATCTGCGGTTAAGGATATTTAGCCCGCAACCGCCGCACTTACGGAGACTGATGATCGGCTGCCTCCTCAAGGGTGCTCGCCCCAGGGCCAGCAGTCCCACCATTTTCTTACAAAGCTGCTAATTGTGGGAGGTGGGTCGTTCTTGGGCCCATATGGAGGCAATCTTACGAGAGATTTATCCCGACTCTAGAATTCATCAAACCTTGCAGAACATCCCAACCGCCTCGGCTGATGCAAACTACCTCAGCAAAGGAGGGGCTGATTGTGCTGATTATGCCAGCGATTCGGGACAACTCCCATCGCTCAAACCTTCAGGGAATGCCAACATTTGCCTGAGACAACCTGTGTGGCCTTAGTGGCTGCGTTGGCACTCATATGTCGGCTTACACTGTATGTGTAAAGTATGGGGGTTTTCCAAATTTGCTAACAAAGACCAGTACGATTATACACTTGGCATTCTAAGCAACCCCATATCTTTGAGACAGAGGAAATTTGTAGAGAAGGTAACAGATGAAGTGGGGTGAGAAATTCGTGTTTGAAATTCCCTGGGAAAAAGTTTTGAGGAATCAAATCACCACATCGAAAAGTCCACCAGAAATTTGATGATCCATGTTTTGTTTAGAGAGCAAGGTGACAATCCATGAGTGGGACTCAGGAGGGGGACGTTTGCCGAACATGGGCCCTTTCAATTTGCCCAAACATACACTGTACCCTGACCGCAGCTGGATGAATCAACACTCAACACTCGAGGCTGTCTGCCTCATCCATTCTCACCAGGTTGAAATGCATTTGTCTGCCGACTTCCCAGAGAAATCATGCTGAAAGGGCAAATCACAAAGGGCTTGATGGACTCCAGCGCAAGGGGGAGTTGGATGAGCAGAAGTTCTACCAGCATGCTGGAGATCAAGCAGTCGCCCAGTGAATTACATGTTATCTAGCAGAGCAAAAGAACTCATAAAGTGCATGGCATATTTGAGCATGTGACCCATGATGCTGAATTGTGCCATGCGATTTATGAATTCTTGCGCCAGACTAGATGACATGTTCTTCACTGGGTGTACTCTCTGACCAAGGGAACTCAGCAAAAGTCTTAACACTCCTATCCCTGAGCACACCCCCTTTCCCACCTGCCCCCACCCACCAGAAAGAGGCATTAAACCCCACCTTGAGCAGGGCCAGGACTTCCCTCTGGCGCGCCAGCTTGCGCCGCTGGTGCAGCACGGTGGCCTGGCTCTCGGGCGCGCGCTCCTGCAGCACGCGCTGGTTGTACGCCAGCTTGTCCTGGTTCAGCAGGTAGGTGGACTTCATGGCCTCCAGGTGCGCCTCCATGCCCCGCACCTCCCCCTCCAGCCTGCAACAAATCAATGATTGTGTATGTATGATAGTGTTGGGGTGGGGTCGTGTGTGTGGGGTGGGGGGGGTGGGGGGGGTTCCATGCCCCGCACATCCACGCCAGGCCTACACGAGCCAACCTCTGTCTGTATGTGCGTATGTTGGAGTGGTGTGTGGGAAGGGAAGGGGGGGGGGGGATTGGGGAGGGATGATGGTATTGTCCTGGAAGATGTACACTCTTGAAGAAGTGATGAACGGTGCAGGATTGATGGCTACTCGTCGATCCAATGGATAAGTCCAGCATAGGCTGTCCAAGTTCTAATCTCATACTTTGTCCGGGGAGTATGAGGGGTGGGTATGCGTGGGTCAATTTGGTAGCCATGACTACTCAGGAGGGTGATGGGACAGGGTTGTCAAAATCTTTAATCGGCCTGAAAAGAGCATGCTATGTTTCCACCATGTATGTGGTCTTTGAGGCTTCAAAGAACGGAGACCCTCCGTCATGTGCAGGGGAGCGTGGAGAGGGTGGCAGCGGGCATTCGAGAACACCCATCGCGTCTGCATGTCAGCAAGCCCGCGATGCAAGTTGTGACGGAGAGAGAAGCGGGCCAGCGGTCACTTGAGCTTGACGGTGTCGAAACCGGAGATGTCTGCCTTCCTGGCAGCCTGCAGCTGGGCGCAGCACGCCTCCAGGGCCTTGCCGTGCCTCTCCAGCAGGCCCTGCTCCGCTGCTGCCTGCTCCCTGAGGCATGCCTCCAGCTCCTTCCTACGCTCCACCTGCTGGGCCAGCCGCTCCTGCAAAGATGTGTTGTGATGTCAAAGGAGGTTCCTGCCGCTCCTGCCCACACATCCTGTAGCAAAGTCTGATGTCTTGTTTGTAACAGGACCGAGGAGTTCACTAAGCTGGCAGCATAGTTCGCAGGCATCAACCAAGGGCTTCAACTTGACGAGAACTGCGAATGCATCCTCCCCAAGACCCTTCTCCCTCAGCATCCAAAATCCAGATTGCACTTCCCATTCAGCACAAGCCTTGGATTCCAAAACTCCTGAAAGCTGCCTAACAGCCTGCCCTCTCCTTCCAAATTCCTGACCCCTCAGATCCCTCCGCAGACTCGCAATCACCACACACACTGCTTGGCCCCGCACCTCTTTGTACAGCGCCTCGACCGCTGCCAGCTGCTCCCTGCACAACCCCTCCAACCCCACAACCTGGCGCGCCAGCAGCTGCAGCAGTCCGTCCACCTCATCCGCCTGCACCAGAAAGGCCTCATTGATCAAATTCTGCACATCCGCGCTGAGCTGTGCGCGCCTGCACGGCGTTAGTGGGTCAGGGATCCCAAGCCGCCCGCAGTCCCCCTCCCCAACCTACTCGTGCATCCGGGGCAACAGCCTGAGAGGCCAGCCAGGTCCCAAGCACTGAATTACAGACCTCGTGTGAGCACAAAGAGAACGCTGCAAGTCATTGTTCAGACGTTTTCCTTTCAGCCCTTCCAAACCCCTGAAAGCAGCAGGGGAATATAAAGCAAACCTCGTGTAATCGACAAGAGCTTTGTCCCTTCATGTTGGGAGTCCCATGCACCCTACCCGGAGGAAAGGAGAAAAGGGTGTACTTGGACACGCAGTGTGTCGACGAATGCCTCGTCACGCTGCTTCAGGAAGTCCCAGATCACAGCCGCCAGCCTGGCCCCTTCGGCGGTGGACCCCTCGCACGCCGCCTGCTGGGCGGTGATCGCGGCGTGCAGAGCCATGGGGTCCGTGAGGCTGTGAAGGGCGGCCCACGCCCCCGCCTGCTCCTTCTGTGCCGCCACGTTGGCCTGAACGTTCCGTACCCTCTCTTCCATGATTCTCTGCGCACCCAGCATCATACAGTCAAACGTCTGCCGCTTTGAGAGGTATGATGGCTTGACTCTTGAGGTGCTAGAAGCCGATCGGCACTTATTGCTGGGACATCTATGTATGCCTGCTTTCTAAAGAGCGCCGTGCCATGCGAGCACTGCTCTTGATCTTCCCCCCGTCGGCGATGTGGGTAGTGATCTCTTGGTCCTCCTCCTCCCTGTGCAGTCACTCCGCTTTGCGGGGCTTGAGGAAGCACAGAAGGGGGCTCAGCACGCTGCAAACGCCGGTAGCTTGCCATGCACACTCTCGAATCTCCCCTCCACGAAGTCAGAGGCAGGACAAACAATCTCATCGACCGCGGCAAAGGGAGGCAACCTGTCGGGCGCTGCTGACCAGGGAGTCAGTCTCTGCGTTGCGGGCAGCTGCGGTCACCCGCACAGAGTCCAGTTCCTGCAGAGCCTGGTCCTGCTGCTTGGCAACGACGGGTTCAGATTTGGTTTGCTGAAGCAGTGTGCGGGAAGGGGGCTCTTCCGGAACGCTTGGTTGGCATGCTCCGGCGGCTCCTGCAGGCATCTTTCCATCCTGGTACCATCCTGGGAAAGAGAGGGGGGTAACATGCCTGCACTTGCTGGACCCCGCAGGCAAGCGGCAGTACATGTTAAAATAAACAGGATATGATGCAGAACCCCGTGCAGCATGAAACGTGCTCGACCTAGGGACAGCAGGTGTTGGGAAACGCATTCATTGAGGCAAGTAAGTACAGGGCAAGTCCTTGGCCCAGCAGGGGCCATGATTCATCTAAGCATCCTTTCAGGCTGCTCAGAGAGGAGGTCATGAAGCCTGCCTCACAGCTTTAATCTGTGCAGCTGTGATTTCCTGTGCTGCTAGGTAAGTAGGTCACCTGGCTGGGCCTCTCTTTCAAGAGCTGCATGCCGCGCTTGCACTTGGGCTCTCCTCTTCGCCATCCTCTCGCGCCTGCAAGGCAACCAATGCCTCTCCCGTGCCCCAGGCTCACATCACAAACTCATTCGTTTCTGTTCTCAAAGCTCTCAAAATTCTGACCTTGCGTCCTGCATGATGAATTCCGTCTGCATCGATGTAAGCGGCAAATCTGCTGTTGTACCACGAATCAGAAATGCTGTTCTATTGCACACTCTCAGGAGGTCTCCCTGCAATCATAGATACAACGTGCCAAAATAGCTGCCTGAAAACTTTGAATGTTCGCCAATGAAAAATGCCAATGCTGCAGTCTTGGAAATGCTGCTTAGGCAAGAAACAAGGTCAGTAGGGAAATCATTCCCCTTGCAAATGCCATGATGACTGATTCCTAGCTGAGAAGCTGATTCCCTTGTCACAGGACTCCGCTCACAGCAAGCGGGTTGTCGAATAGCGCATTCCCCCTCGAATTGAGGCTCATTGCATACATTGTGCTTGACAAGTAAAGCGATTGTCCTCAATCCAGCTGGAATCGAGAGGTGGAAGCCGCTTGACAGAATACTGTAGCAAGTAGAAATTGCATTGAATCAGCCGAAGCACACCGCATCGATAAGAGGCAGGGAAGAAGTACAGGAAGCGGAGGATGGGAGCGAATCTCTCGGTTGAGGAAAAGGTCTTTAAGTGCGCAAAGAGCGGTGATGCACCTCAGCTACAGGTGAGATCTACATCGCTAAATTGGTGGAAGTTGGCCGAGAATTACGGTTCCCAGCAAGCCTTAGCATGCGCACCCTAGGGCGAGTGGCGTGTGACTGGTACTGTTATCAGCATCTACTTTTGGCACAGTTGATTCTTGGTGGATCGTTAGGCACTTGTTTGATTATGTCTGATACGTTGAGCTTGAAGTGCTGCAAGAGTTCTCAATCATCACCCCTTATTCAGACTTTTGGCTGTTGAGCTACACAATTGTAGTGTCAGAGTCCTTTCCACTCGTTCTACAGAAAAGTAAGACTCCTGCTGGCATTCTGATTGCCTCTGCTTGGACCCCTCCCCTTTCAATTCCACTAAGAAGCGCACCCCTGAACCGCTTCTGCTCCTCCATGCAGTCCATCATTCGACAGCTACAAGCAGCTGGGGCAAACGTTCCGCAGTACTTGGAGTATCAGGATGCCACAGGAATCACACCCCTCATAGTGGCATGCAAATCCTATGACTACACTTGTGTGGACATGGTGAGTGACCTTCCTGAGCCACTGCTGTTATTTGGACAAGGCCCTTGCACAAGCTCATGGCTTTCATAGGCAGGAACCCCTGCACATCATTTGTTACACTCCGTTGTTAGGCTGTGTGCACTGTTTGGACGTGAGAGCCTCCCCACATCCAATCCCATTCGTTTGATGTGGAATTCAGGCTTACTCAATTGCATACAAAATAATCCCTTGCGCTAGCTCCTGAACGTAGCACTTACAATGAGTTGTGCATAATCTGAGGCCCCTCGGAGATCATCTCAGCACAGGCAACAGCTGGTCAAGCAATGATCTCTGAAAAAGGGATGAAAGCTATCTGGACATTGACATACCTTGCGGCCCCTTCTCATGTATCTCTTGGGGTCAGGTGGAGTCTGGCATGCTACGGCCGTGGATTGGCATGATCCTGCACCCATCCCACTCCCCTCTCTACAGCCATCACCAATTTTACATAGCAGAATCTTGCGTGCAGCTGCTGCGGCACGGCGCCAACCTGCACCACTTCTCGCGGCGGCCGGAGGGCACCACGGCCCTGCACGAGGCGGTGGCCCGCGGCAACCTGAAGGTGGCGGAGCTGCTGCTGCAGTACGGGGCCAACCCCTTCATGGAGAACGGCAGGTGGGTCCTCAGGGGTCCAAGGAGGACTTGAGGGGAGTAGGGAGTACATGGGAGGCTGAGGGATACAGCCGGGGGATCAGCGCTGCGGCAGGAACCCAACTCTTCATTCATGAGGGAGGGTGGGCAGTGGAGCAGGTGTTCTGAGGAAGAATTGGAGGTTTTACAAGGCAATTGAGGAAGGAGGATCCCGCAATGCATTATTTTCCCTTCTCTGGCAGGCATAGAAGCGGAGCCGTTGCCTGAAAGGGGATAGGAGCGATCACAATGTCGGCAAAGACGGTGTTGGGGATTGCAAGATTTGGCAGAGACACGATGCAAGTGCTGTCATGCATTTGGGGTTCAGAAAAGGTTGGTGCAAGGAGCTCTCAAGATTCAGTGCAAGGCACACGATTGCTAAGGGGATGGGGGGAGACTCAGTCCTTTTCACCATATCTGCTACCCCCTGCCCCATTGTACTGGTACATGCGCCTTTGAATTAGCCTGGGATCGCAGGCAACCCTCGCTCCTGGTTGCCTGCAGGGGCCTGACATGCGTGGATCTGGCCATCAACAAGGGCAACACCGCCATGGTGCGGAGCCTGGAGCTGAGGTCCAACTTCACCGGCACCCTGCAGCTCAAGGTGAGTGCTGGGGGCACATCTGTATCTCAGATAAGTTATAGAACTAAGAGATGTGCTGGCTTTTAAGGACAGGGAAAGGTGAGCGGAGACTCCAGTCAGTCTGGGTTCAATACCAGGATTTCTACTCTCAATGTTGCGCTGCCTTTCCTCTGCTGTATGTCTGATACTTTACTAACAATTTTCAAATCTGCAATTGTCAGATAAAGGTCAAGGAAGAGTATGAGGGGATTCTATACGTCCGGATTCACACCCCAGGATTTCTGCTCTACAAATTGCGTTGCCTTTTTCCTGTTATATGACTGATACTGTTCAATTCTGCTTGGCAAGACCATTCAAAGACATGTGGCAGGAAGGTACATTTTCACCTGTACCTGATAGACTTCTTGCTTTGTTGCATTCAGCTCATCAGCAAACAACGCGTTTTGAATACTTCTGGGGAGTGGAGTGGAAGGCCTGACCGGAGAAGGAGTCGTTCCTCCAACGGGACTGAAAGGCAAAAGCCAGAATGGGCTGGCTGAGCAGACTGGGGACCTGAGCGCGTCTGCCTGCAGGTTTCCAAGTACATGGGGCTGGGGGCGGAGTGGAAGTCGCGGTGGGTGGTCATCATGCCCCGCTACCAGATGCCGGCAAACCCCAACAACGCGGGGGAGGCCCGCGTGGCGCGCTCCCTGCTGGTGTGCTACAAGACCCCCGAGTCGTGCGAGCCCGTGTGCAAGGTGTGGCTGGACGGGGCGGTCGCGCGCTCCGTCACCGGCAGCAGGGGGTCGGGCTTCCTGCAGTGCGCCCTCGTGAGCACCTCCTGCACTATTTATTTGATAGGGGACCCCCCACCCTCCACTTTCCTTCTGCCTGCCCCAAATGTTTGCTGATTTGTACAAGAGCCTCCTACCAGGTGAGCTCTTGGATACATGCTTACTGTGTCCCGTCTTCTCGTTTCCAGTGATCCTTCCCTGAATTCCAGAGCTGTGCTCATCAGACTCCTGCTTGTCCCCAGAGAGGTCATTTTGCTTTCTTGCAATTATCCAGCTTGTTCACAATATATTGAAAGAAATTACAGTCAAGGTCCGTCGAGGTTCTGCTGTTTGAATGCAAAAGAGCAAGGAAAATGAGACATCATGAGGAGAAGCGCATCTTCCATCCATGTCTGGCTGCTTGGATGGAAAAAGCGGGGAACTGTTCTCCGATGCAGTGCACAAGTTTTGAAACCGTTTGATAAGCAGTGCACCGCCATTACGGATATGTTGCTTGTCAGGGGATGGAACAATAGGGACCAATAGATTTAAACTGCTTCCCCACCATGGCACTCACCAACACGTGGCCCTCGAGTTCAGTCAAAGCAAACCCTGACCAGCTGCTGTCAGACACTGAACAAATATTCCTCTGCAGTCGTTGCATCGCAGCCATGCTCTGGCGGGCGGGGCTCTGATGACGGGGGACGCTGCCACGGGGTACACGATGCACCTGCGGCCGCCCGACGGCACGGCGCAGGGCTCGGTGGGGCTGCGCCGCTTCATGGAGATCGTCAACGGCTCCAGGATGGTGGCCACGCCGGAAGGACCCTCGCAGTCCTCCACTCCCACCTCAGGTCCATACTTGCACCCTTTTCCCCCTTCCAAGGACTGGCATCCTTTGCAACGAACAGAAATGATGCTGCAGAACGCCCAAAGGTGGGGCTATCCGCAGGTGATCCTCTCCCTCGATGGGATTATCATCGGCTCTTTGAGAGCTTGCACTTGACAAGTCCAGTAGTTGCCACCGATTTCAGCCCCTCCCCCTTCATTTTGCACCTGTACACAGATAGCAAGGCTGCTCAAATCTCAGGCAGGTTTGACAAGGCCCTTGGGTGTGTGTGCCCCTCAACATACAATTGGACCCATCAATGCCACATGCAGAAACTTGATTTGGGGGAGGCTTGATGTCTTTCATTGAATTCACCGGCCCTCAAGGCTGTGGTCTGCACACAAGTCCCATCTTCCCAGTCTAGAATTATGAAAACGCGGAATGCGAGCAGGTCACTCGAGGAACTCCAGCCTGCAGCGCATACAGCCGGCGGCAGCAGCGGTGGCCCCCCACCTGCAGCCTGGGCACACCCCCACGCAATCAGACGAGGAGTTGGCTCGCTACCTGCAGCAGCAGTACGATGCTGAGGCGGGGGGTGCCCCTGTCGGCAAGCGACCACCCTCGCCCATCAGGGTGAGCCTCACACTCGCTCCTACTAGAGGCAGGGCTCGAAGAGAATTTGGTTCAGTTCCTCACCTGAGACTGGAATCTTTTTTTCCGCCTAGGTAAAAGGGCAGTATAAAACAGGACAGAGCTCCCCCAGTTTATGCATGTCGCAAATTTGAAGAGGAGCCTTGAAGCCATGAAGGTATTGTTGCAAACATAATCCCCTTGGTTTTGCAACATTTACAGTGCTGCTGGGTGGCTGGCTGGGCTAGGAAAAGATGGAAAACTACGCATTGCAGCTCTGCTCCTAGTGCAGCTCGTCTTAGAGACACCCTTTTGTGTCCTTGCAATTTGGAGACCTACCTCATTTGACGGACAAGGGATGGATGCAGTGCGCCAGACACCTGAGGTGGACTGCTTGCGGCGTATGATCAAGAATGATTCATCAGGTCCACAAGATCATCCAGTATCTTTCGGAGATGTTGATGTTCGTGCAGAATCCCCAGGGATCTTACGGGGCCCAGATTCAGCATGGCTACCCCCCTGTGGGCCAAAACCCCCCTTCTGTCAGCCCGACCGTCTCCAGCCAGCGCCTTAACTCCCGCCCGAGTGCCCCTCTGTACCCCAACATCGACCTTGCCGCCTCCTCTTCAGCGATCCCGGACCCCCAGGTCTGCTTTTCATCCCTCTCCCCTTTACACACAGCCTCTCATCTTACTTTCTCCTTTCCCTGTCAATATGCTGCCAAGAAATCATGCAGCCACCTGACCAAAACCCCTCTCACCACCCCTTCCTTATATGCTCCAAAGCGGTCGATGATGATCTGCTTTACCATGATAGAATCAGAGATGTGGCAAGATTTCCTGGTTCAAATCCTGGATGTCCTGTACCCTGGCTGTCTCCTTTTTTTTGTGTATGCAAGACGACTAGATTGCCTGATGTCTACCCTGCAGTTTTCATGCTCCCTTTATCCTCTTGCACAATTTTCTTTTCAGGTCCTGCTCAAGCAGGCCAAAGATTCCCGCGGTTTTGGTGATCTTCCTGCTCTACTTTTTGACCTGACCAGCCCTGTCATCACAGCTTGCAACAAGTGTTGCATTCAATGAATTCAACGAATTCAACGACAGCAACCCCCTATTCTTGGTGGAAAATCAGCAGCAAAACAATAGCATCTGCTTGCAAATGAGACTGCCATTTAGATACTTACTATCGTAGCAGCACCCAGACTGACCATTGTGTACTGCTCTATGCAGGCTGCCTCCTCGAGCAGGGCCCAGTGGTATCCCGACACAGTGCAGGCCCAGGCCCCTCCTACCTCCGCTGCGGGGCCCATGGCGGAAGGCTACCCTGCTCAGTCTGCCACGACCCCGGCCGCCGTGGTTCCCACCCCTGCTGCCGGCGGCCCCCCGCCTGGCCAGGCTGGTCTGGAGGATGACGAGGCCGGCAACTGCGTCATCTGCATGGACAACAAGGCCACCGCCGGCTTCCTGCACGGCGACAGGTCTGCACCCCCCCCCCCTCCACACCCCACCCCACC